>JAAWXA010000052.1:952623-1003101 GCA_038090715.1 Florisuga fusca
TAATGTGTCAGCCCCTTCCTGCCACCCCCAACTCCTCCTTTCCCTCCCTCCCTCCTTCCCAGGTTTCATTTTGGCCTCGATTCCAGCAAGTTTACTGACAGATTACTTCATTTTAACTCTATGGCTTTCCTGTCTTGGGGGAGGCATATTTCTAAGTATCATATTTATCAAAAGGCCTGTGCAAAAACAAGGGCCAGAATTACTCTTTTGATGGTTCCCCCAATAACTACAACCACCATAAATTTTTCAGGCAAAAAAAAAAAACAACAACCCAACAAAAAACCCCAAAAACCAACCAACCAAAAAAAAAAAAACCCAACCCCACAACCAACCCTCAACCAGGGACCTTTTGTATTGGGGTTGGGAGCTTCTGATCCCCCCAGCTCCCCCCTCCCCAGCACATCTGGTCCTGCTTGCAATGCTGGTCTTCCAGCTCCCAGGGGTGACATATTTCCCCCTCCTATAACTCTCAATCAGAGCAGCGTTTCAATAAATCACACTGAACACTTATTTATTGGACATAGTTTTGGGGCTCTTAAAGCACGGAAAATAAATTTAATGGAGCGTTTGGAGCATTTCTCCAATCTTTTGAGGGATTACTTGGGGAATTTGTCAACGGAGCCAAGCACAGCAGCTTGATCCAGAGAGATGGGAAAGAAATTATGGGAGATACTCTACAAAGGCCCAGGTGTACCCTAAATCACATCAAAAAAGATTAATGTCAAAGGATTGCTTGCCAGCAGAGTTGATTGGCAGGGCTGCAGTTTATTTAATAAACTATCATTTTAGCCAGAGGGTGACTTTAATCTGAATTACATTTTCTTGTTTTGTCCTGTGCCATGCCAAGCGATTTATTGAACACTGTAGCATTCCTCTTAACCTCAAACACTGAAAGAAAAGAGACAGAAAAAAAAAAAAAAAAAAAAAGTTACTCCCCCAAGAGGGCAGGAGCTCTGCCCCAGCAGCAGCAGCTTTCTTGGGATGGGCTGGATGGGAGCAGGAGTTGGGTGTTGAAACCCTCCTTTGGGTTTTGCAGAGCCCAGAGCTTGGGGAGAGGGGTGTGTGGAGGGGAAATGATGTGGGAAGAAGCAGACACATCCCTGAGGGTCCCCTGGCACTGAAACCCACCCGGGAAAACAACACTGAGCTGCTCTGAGCACCCCCAGTTCACGGGCTTGGTCCCCCCTGGATGCTCAGCATCCCCCCCCTCCAGGAGACAGACAGACAGAGGGACAGGAGGGACCAGCACCAGGGGTTTGCTGACCCACAGGGCTCTTCAATAATGTGTTTGTGCAAATGGACAAAGAAATCCTAACTAATAATAAGCCTCCTTCCAAGATTATGATTGAGTTTTTCCCCTGTTCTGCTTGATATTTCTGCCAAAGAAAGAAAAATCCTCGCTGAAGTCTAGCAGGAAATCCAATAAAATTTCTTCAAAAGATGGGCCTGACATTGAAAAATAGCAAAATTATAAAAGTAGGCCTCAGAAAAGAACAAGGGAGAGTTATTATATCTGGCACCTACTGAGGGCCCAAAGCTCCCTCTCCAAATGAGCCATCACAGATTGAAAGTGTTTAGCTTCCCCTTGATTAAATATGGTGAAGGACCCGAGGCGTGCCAAGCCTTGGGGATCGAAAGTTTGTTTTCAGTCAGAATGTGTTTTCAGTCAATGGAAAAAATGGTGGGGCTGTGCTGGGGTATGTAACTGAGAAGCCTCAGGTTTGGAGTGAGTAATGACTGCGATGCAGAAATGCGGGAGGGTTGTTAATCATCCAGCCCCAGCCCCCGTAATTCAACTCAGCAACTCACAAGACTTTGGAAGGCTTTTTTATTTTTTTTTCTTTGCCCTGTTCTTTTTAACCCCCCCAAAAAAACCCCTTTTCCCTCCTTTTTAATTTTTTTCTTTTTTTTTTCCCTCCCCTCGCCTGGGAGCTGGAGGTGCGCGGAGCTCGAGGATGCTCTGGCACCATCACCCATCCCTGGTCACCCCTAAATTTGGTGGCACCACCACCTGTTGGGGCTCCCCAGGAGAGGCAGCAGCTCTGCATGGCCACAGGGGCTGCCCCAAAGAGCAAACATTTTCCCTTTCATAGGGAAAATCCGGGCAGATGGGGAGGATCAAACACACCTCGGAGGAGCTCTGGGCTGAGTTCAGCCCAGGGTCAAGAGGTTGCTGGAGGGACCAAAGGACAGGGGGTGGCTTCAGGGAGGCAGTTCCCATGGCACCTGATTCAGGATGGCCCCCAAAATCCCTGCCTGTCCCCCTCTCACTGCCACCCATCCCTTTCCTCACCCCTGACTCCATTAAACTGGGTTTGCCTGGGCTGCTTCTCATTAGATAGCCAACAAATTCCAGGAAGACAGGACACCCACTGGGCCTAAATGAAATTAGAGAACAGAGCACTGCTACAAGTGGTTTAATTCAAATTACAGCAAGATATTATTGCCAACTGCAAGTGCTCAGAATCATGAGTCAGACCCCCACAAGGAACGAGACGGGCTTTAAAAAAAAATTAAAAAAAAAAATAAATCATGACTTGTTAAGTATATAATTAACTTTGGGGTTATTTTTATTTACCTTCCAGTTTTTAGCCTTGGGGAATCAAATTTTGGAGCTTGCCTCAGTGAGGGTTGGAAACAGCTTAAAATGAAAGAAAGGGGGGTCGGNNGGGGGGGGGGAAAGAAAAAGAGAAAAGGAATGCACCCGCCTTCCCTTGATGCCAGGAGATGGGGATTGAAAATTTCCCCAACACGTCCCAGGGATTGCACTGCCAGGGGCTCTGGGATGTACAGGTGGTGGAGCAAAAAGTTTCCTGCACATCCCTGGACCTCAGAAATCAGAAGAGCTGAGACAGATGGAGCAAATTCACCAATTCCTGTCTGCTGGGAGCCAAGACCCAGGCTGAGCCCCTCACACTCCAGGATGGGTGAATATCACAACTTTACCCCCCTGACCCATCTCCTCCTGGGCCAAATGAGGGCTCAGGGACAGGGTGAAAGATCTGGAGCTGACCTTGGCTGAGGGTTGAGTTTTTCAGTGTCCCCAGGGTGCTCCCAGAGCCCTCGTCCTCAGCTGATTCTTGTAGGGGGTGAATCGGGTGAACCCAACCCCCCCCTCTGCTCCTGGGCTCTGCCTGTTGCACAGATAGTACCCTGCTATCTCCCACTGAAACATCGTGTCCAATTTCTCCCTTGATTAAACCCATATTTTGCTTGGCTAGAAGTCAAATCTAAGAGGGCTGCACTCAAGTGAACGGATTTTGGTTTCCTTTGCCAGGGGGTAATTTGATAGACAATTTGGCAGGCATCCACTCCAGAATTAAGCAAACCTGAGGAATAAAGATGTAGGAAAACAATCCTGAAAAGCCATCATGAGCCATCTGCTTTCATCCAACACCAACTTGCTCCCCTTTCTGCTGACACTCAGGACTGTGGTGCCACCAGTGTCCTGGCCCAGGGGGACACCCCGGGTTGGACTTCCAGATGTTCCCAGGACAGAGCAGTGCTCCAGGCTCTCCTGATGTGGTCCTCAGGGGAGATCAGCTCTGGGTTTAACCAGGCTCTGGGGCCAGGTCAGCTTGGGGAAGAGACAGCAGGAGATTCAACTGGGGGTGCCTGGGGACAAGAACCAGCTCCAGTAGCTCCAGCACCTCCAGCAGCTCCAGAAGCTCCAGACTCTCCACCAGCTCCAGCTCTCCAGCAGCTCTAGCTTCTTCAGCATCTCCAGCATCAGCATCTCCACATCTCCATCATCTCCACATCTCCATCATCTCCATCATCTCCACATCCCCACGTCTCCATCATATCCACATCTCCATCATCTCCAGCATCTCCACATCCCCATCATCTCCAGCATCTCCAGCCCAGGACCAGAGCTGCAGCCTGCAGACACCCTCCACATCTCTATAGCACCCCTGTAGCCCCTTCCCCCTCAGAACCCCCCTCAGCCCTGGCCCAGAGCAGCAGCAACACCGGGGTGGGTGCTCCCCACCTCCTATTTCTGGCCTCCCCATCACTCAAGCACCCATAGCACCCACCTCCTGCTGCCTGGGGACTGGCACTGTCACAGGGGGAGCAGAAGGGCTTTTGGATGACACCTGGGGGGTGATTTCCTTTGGCTAAGGAACCCCCAAGGGGTCGCCCTGTGCTGGGTTTGGGTCAGGGGGTTGGGTGGGTTCTGGTGGGTTCTGTGGGCAGAGCAGAGGGGTTGGCAGGCACAGCTCCAGCCCTCCTAATACCATTATCTAGTGCTGGGATTAATCACACCACTAGGTAAGCATTCTGGCACTTTTATGGTAGCTTTGAAGCTAATCTGTCACTAATGCCTCCTGGATTATCATGATTTCTTACAGTTGTGATTCATTAACTCGGATGCCTAATAGAATTAGTATTAAAACATCTTCCAGGGATCCCTGCCTCAACACGGGGGGTTTTGAAAGCCTTTTCAATATTTCATTGTGGGGTATCAAATGCCATGGTGCTGGGCTGGGGGGGATATTCCTCTGGCCAGTGGTTCAGCATCTCAGCTCCTCACCTCCTGCCCCCTGAGCCTGGTGATCAATAATTAAGCTGGAAGAGAAGGGGTTAATCTGCTTGGAGAGTGCACTGCAGGTACTAAATATGATGGGGATCATTACCTGGCCCTGGAGGAATCCTTTCCCTAGACACTCCAATGCCATTCCTAGTAGGACTATTCATCCTAATAATCAATATTAATTTTCAATGTGTTCTCTGGGGCTCAGAATTATTTTTCTTCTTTAGGATAAGATCTGGATCTTGAAGAGGTATTATTGCTCTTATTATTATTAGCATTATCACTATTATCTTGGGTTTTTAAGACAAAAAAAAAAAAAAAATCTTATTTAGATAACCATCTCCCCCAGCAGCAGGCTGTGGAGCTCCCAGACCTTTATCTGGCTCCTTCCATCTGTGTGTTGAGGGTAACAAAATTTTACAGTTATTATTATTAATAACATAAGGCCAGGACCAGAACAACACTCCGTGAGGCTGCACGTGTCTGGAGGAACCTGCACCAAGCCCCTTGCTTCATTTTCCCAGATTTTCAGGAGAGGAACTCCACTGGGAAAGCTCCTGGGTGGTTCCTCTGGGCTGGGGGGGTTCGTGGTGGGACCCCCGGGAAGCAGTGCTGGAGGGGAGGATGCTTTTAGAAAAGCTCCCCTGGAAAAGAAAAAATAATAATAATAAAAATCAGGTTTGGGACAGGCTTTTGAGTGATATCCTGGGAGTGGGGAGAGGTGGTGGGGAGGCTGGGGAAGGTGGTTTGGGGTTTGTCCCAGTGTCAGAAAGTGTGCTGAAGGTGTCCTGCCCATCACCCCAGCCCTGAGAGCCTGGCCCTGTGGCCTTGGTCCTGCTCCTCCCAGGGAGAAAAAAGGAATTCAAAAGCAAAGGATGGCAGCACCCAGGGGAGAAGGGAGACCCAGACCCCTATCCCAGCACCAGAACCATCAGCAAAGGTCTCCCTGCTCCTGCCCAGGGATAACCCCCCAGGCACAGGGAGGGATGAGCCCTGGCAGGGCTGTTTTCAGGGTTTTTGCCGTGGAAATGATCCATTTCCCAGCTGCAAGTGGGTTCCCAGTGAAACCCTCTGATTTTTTTCTTTATTTCTTTCTTTCCCCCCCCATACAAGCTCAGGAACATCCACATTAGAGGGCAGAAGAAAACCTTAAAACCTCCCCAAGGTTTTGGGTGACAGGAAAAGTTGGGTTCTCCCCTGGCTTGCTTCCAGGCAACCCCGAGACACATCCAAACAAAAAAAAGAAGCATTTCCTTCTCCTGCTCATCCAACCACCACGCTTGATGTCAGGACAGGAACCTTGGGAAAGGGGATGGAAAGGAACCTCCAGGGGGTTCCTTTGGGGATCCCACCACCCCCCCACAAATCCAGCACTTCTGTGACTGTTGGGAATGATGCTTTGGAGTGGTTTGGTTTAGAAAGAAGAGGAGGGGGGGGGGGTTGGAAATGGGTAGATCCAAAACTGGATGAAAGGCAGAAAAAAATTCAGGGTAAGCCAAGGAGGGAGAGATTCCCCCAGCTCCTCAGAGCAGCTTTTGTTTTAAGGAGTGAAAGGGGTGGTCATGGGACAGCAGTCAGCTGGGCAAAGCAAGAGGAAAAAAAAAAAAAAAAAAGAAAAGAAAAAAAACCCCTTTAATTAGGGTAACTTGAAGGAAAAGCTTTAACCAACAGCCGGCGGGAGGCCCCATTTGATCTCCTTGTGGGACAGACCCTGTGATTAGTGGTGGCCCTGGAGAGGGGGACAGACACCTGCCTGTCACATGCTTTGATTCCCAGAGCTGCCTTTGATCTCTCCAGGCTGTGTGGGAGGGGGTTAGAGCAATGGATGTGTCCGGGGTTGCTTTTCTGCCACCCTTAGGGGGGTTTGGGAGGTGGGGAGGGGGCTTGGCTGCCAGCCCCGAGGTCATCCCAGGGTTCATCCCAAGGGAAAAGTTCATCCCCGATCCATGGGAGGTGGTGGAGCCCCAGGGGGTTGCTGTCACCCCCTTGCTGTCACCCACCCCCCCTCCTGGGACAGATGTGTCCAAGAGGGCAGTGAGGATGCTCAGCCCCCCCAAAAAAAGTCCTCCCCCACCCAAAGGGGGTGGCAGGGGCTGAAGTTGGGCAGACAAAAAGGGGTCCCTGGTGTTGTCCCCACCTGGCAGCCTGCACAGGTGACCCTGTCACCCTGTGCCACCAGCCTGCCACAAGCAGAGGCTCCGGGAGGGGAGCAAAGCCCCCCCCAACTTTAGGGGTACAAGGTCCTGGGTCACCCAGCTCCTTCCCAACCAACGCAGAGAGTTGGGTCCAGATTCACCCCTGGGGGTCCTGGGCTGTAGATCCCCTCTGGCATCACTCTGTGACCACCATCCCACCCCAAAACTTCCCCCTCACCCTCCAGGGGTCTCAGTGATCCCCCCCCCCACACCCCCAAATCCTGGCACGTGGGCATCTTTGTGCCTGGGTCCTGGCCCAGGTTTATTCTCAGCCCTGACATTTGTGTGCCCAGCAGGCAGAACATATCCATGGCTTTGCTGGAGCAGGAGGGGTTCCTGCCTGGCCTGAAAAAAAAGATCTGGACATCTCCAATTTCAGCCTGACCTTGAAATGGGAGCAGGGGGGGGGAGGCTGCTGGGATCCCACTGCAAAGGGGGAGAGGAGCAGATCCCGGGGGGATGGTGGGCAAAGGGGGGTTCTTGCTGCCAAAGGTTTCAGGAACTTCCCCGGGGGTGATGGTTCCTTTTGCTCCCAGGTTTGGCCAGGGAGGGTTTTTGTGATGTCTTGGGAGATGGTTTGACTCCTACAAGCAGTTAATGTCCTGATTTGGGAGAAAGAAAAGGTTTGATGGAGCTAAAGGCAAATATGGGAAAGCCCTTCTCTGGACTGCATGGATAGAAGAAAAACAAATTTCCAAAAGCCCTGGACAAGCCCAGTAAGTCTGTAATGTGGTGTCCTGTTTCCTAATCTCCTCAGTAAGGAAGCAGTGTGTTGAATTTAAAATATCCCTCTGGTAAATGCTAACTATTTAAAGAGTGCTAGGGTCTTAGAAATGCAAAACAAAGATTTGTTGATGAAAAACACATGGTTTGTTCTGGAGGCAAAAGTAGCCAGAAAAATCAGTTCTGACAGTATTTTGGCTTTTTCAATCCCACAAGACATGATGGTGATTTATTACAGTGATGTCAGCTGTGGTCAAAAAAAGTTCCCTGTGTTGTCTTAATAAAAGAGCCTTACCTTGAAGTCATTAAACCCTCAGCCTGTTTATTTGAAGCGATGACTGGGAATGGGAACGGGGTCCCCCCCCCCTAAATCACTCTTGGCTGGAACACATCCCTGCACATGAGGTCTGGTGACAGCCACACGGATGCTGCTCCTCTGATGGATGTGACCAGAGTGGCTTTGAAACCTGGAGGGGAGAGAAGCACACCAGGCCAGGAGGAGAGCCAGGAGGCTTTTAATTCCCCCATTACAAAAAAAAAAAAAAAGGAAAGGAATTAGAAAGACCACGGGGTCTGTCTTCTCCTGCCATCCCTGCAGATGCTCAGAGCTGCAAACATCACCTCAACCCCCCCCATCAGCCTCTGCAGAGGTGGCAAATGAGGTTTGGGGAGGTTCAGAGGGGTTTTGGCATGAGGAGCAGTGCTGGATGTGGTCATCTGGCCTGATTTCCAAGCTCAGGTGTTGCTTTTGTCCTGGGGAGACGGGCAGAGCACAGAGGAAGGGATCAGCAGCAGGGCTGAGCCTGCCCAGCATCACTTCCATGATCACAGACCTGCTGAAGGAGAATCTCCAGCTGGCTCTCAGACCTGATATCCACCCCGAAGTGTTGGTGGGAAGGAGGAAAACTTCTCCTTACCCCGCTGGCTTTTCACTTCTCACAAGACCCAGAGGTGCCAGATGCTGCCTGGGGATGGGTGCAGAGCAAAGGCAACAGAAATCACCTCATCCTGCTGAGCTCAGCAAACCACAGGAGCAAGAGCCACCCCAGAAAGGTTTTGCCCAGGTTTTGGGATGAATTCTACACCCCCAGGCAGCCCTGAAGAGGAATGGGGCTGTTTGTCTGTCCCAGATCTCCAGGAATGGAAGGATGGAGCAGCCTGCTCCCTCTGCCTTGTGTCTGGCAGAGGGAAGCTCGGAGCAATATTTACTCTTTGGGTAAACAGTTGGAATCTCCCTAACCAGAGTTTATCTCAGAGGAGTGAGTTAAATTCTTCTGGGATAATCCCTGCCTGGTGTGGTGTTCTAAGGAGGAGCTTTTGGGATGCTATTTGGTAGAATTGAGCAACCCAAGGGGTGTAGGCTGGGTGGGGGGTCCAGGTGGGTCCTCTCAGACCTGGGGTCTCCTCTCTGGGGTGCAAGTGAGAACTCTGTCCTCAAAGCCTGGCAGCAAGCAGAGCATCTCTCTTTGTCACTCTGGGAATTACAGGAGAAATAATACAGATTTTACCCCACCTAAAATCCTCAGTATTTGGTAGCTGGGAGAGCAGAACTGAGCCTGCTGAAATCCATGGGAATGTTACCAGAGAGGAGACTCTTGGCAGGTACCAACAGATCATCCATTATCTGCCTTAGCTACAAGAATTATATTTTCCCATCAGCACGATTATTTTTATTTGACTTCTAAGTCGGGCTGGAAGTGAGTGTGGTTTGCATCCATCACTCCTGTGGCTATTAGAAAATTAACTCAGCTTAATAAACTTCCTGCCCAGCTCGCTCCTGAGAAGAAGAAAACAAAATTATTGACTGGTTCTCCATGGGAGCACATCTCGGAGTACCTTGTTGGCTGGGGGGAAAGCAGGGAGCTCAGCTCCCAGGTCTCCTTTGGGTTAGATGCACCCAAAGACACTCTGGGTGCTGCAGGAGGTTCATGGAATGGGTGGCTTCCAATTCCATCTCTTCCCACCAGGCAGAATGAACTGGGTGCTCGGGTCTGTGTCTCACAGAGAGAAGATGCAACAAAAAAAAAAAAACAAACAACCAAACCAAACCCCAAAAAAGGAAATTCAGTTGGGTACGAGGCTGCACCTCCTTCCCCTGCTCTTCCTGGGTGTTTTTCCAGCTTTTTTTTCCAACCTTGGGTTTGGAATCCCTGAGTTAGGGAAGTTCAGGTGTGCAGCTGGGGGGTTCCACCCTGCCAGGGAGGGCAGAGAGAAAAGAAGGAAATTCCCCCCCAAAACCAGGAGGGTTGGGGGTGAAGCATCACCCCAGGCTCAGCCAGGGAGGGGGTTTCACCATGAAAAGTTGAGTGGCTGCATCCTGGGGGGTGGCACCAAGTCCCTGGGATGGGGGCTGCAGCCTGACAAGTGTCCCCATGTCCCCACGGTGTCACCAGGGGTGGCCCAGACCCCACGGGACATCACAGGAGCTGCTGGGGGGAGCAGGGGGGGTCGCTCCCTCCCTCCTGAGCCTACAAGCGAATTAAAATATTAAATAAATCAATCCCCTAGTTTACAAATAGAACTGTTACTTGTTACTCACAGTATTAACAGTCTCCTTATATATATATTTTTTTTTTTTCCCTTTTTTTTTTTTTTCCTAGGCTGTGAAAGACGTTTGTTTCAGTTGCCAACATCTCTACAGAACTAATGTGGGTGGATTGTGACAGATATAATTTCTCCATCCTCCAGTTTCATCAACTTGAGTTCTGTTAAACTATACCCGCTGGGCTTAGCTCCTTTTAAAGTTTCCGCTTTGACAGGTAGATTTATTAGTCTTGAAATTTGTACAAATCAGATGTCACTCGTGGCAACTTGTCAAAATGTCAGTCTGGGGAGGGAGGGAGGCATGAAAGGATTTTCTGGAGGGAGATGGGAGGCAGGCTTGAAAGAGCTGGAGCAAAGCAGAAGAAAGGAGCTGGGAGGGATTGCAGCCTCCTTGATCCTGGGTTGTTTTTTTTTTTTTAATTTTAATTTTATTTTATTTTTCCTTTATTTAATTTCTAGAGCCAGGCAGTGGGAGATGCTCCTGGGTCCTGCTGTCACCAGGCTGTCACCAGGGGTGATGCTTATGGGTATTTAGGGTTTTTATGGATATTTAGGAGCTGGTTTGTTGGTGCTGTGGTGGTTGAGATGTCCCATTAGGGTCCTTAGCAAGATGCTGAGCAGAGCAAGGGGTGAGCACATGAAAAACACTTCTTGGGCTTCAGACCATGTGCTGGGAGGGTTTAAAAACATGGCAGCCATCAACCCAGTCATTTTGGTTTTCCACAGAATAAATTGAGGATTGTTGAAATGAAATATATTTTTTTTATTGTTTATTTTTAGAAAGTCTTCTTTAAAAAAAAAAATAATTAAAATTTAAAAGCGTCATTTTGATTTACCACTTCCAAGGGAGAGCAGGAAAATCGTGACCAGGAATCAACATTTTCACATGAATGCTTTGAGAAATCTGTTTTGGCTGTAAAGACATTGGTGGAAGTTTGGCTGATGGGTGACATTGCTCCTCTGGTGACTTGGGGCTGCACATCACTTCTGGAGGCTTCAGGATCCCTGGAACAGAGCCAGACAATTCCCCACTGCTGCTTCCAATGGCTGAAGACACCAGAGCCATGAAAAAAAAAAAAAGAAAAAAAGAAGAAAAAAAGAAAAAAGAAAAAAAAGTGGCAGGAAAAAGGATTTTCTCACCATCAGGATCCACAAAATCTCTTTTTTTTTTTTTCTCCTTTTTCCTCCAGGGCTCAAGCAGTGTTCTCACCTTGGAAATCCTCTCCAGAGCTGGGCTTGAAGTTCCATTTCCATTCCAGCTTTTTTACACCTCCACCCTCCTTCTGCTTCTTCCAGGTGCCTCCTGATGGAGCACCAAACCAGAATTCCAACCTGGAAATTGGGATTTGTGCCTGAGCTTGGAGCTGGGACAGCTGACCCTGACCCAGAGCCAGTCCTGGAACCCTCAGCTTCAGCCCAGTTGGGGATTAATGAGTGTTTTGTCAAGAAAAGTGGATGGGAGAGGACACCACTGGTATTTACTGTCCTTGTCACCCCCCCAGCTCATTGCCATCCTGTCCCCTTATCCCATCCTCTCCCGGGGGGGGGTCGGATGCTGCTCCAGTGCATTCCAGGGAAAAATGAAGTGGGGAGGTTCTGCTGAATGAATTGGGAAATAAACATTTCCCTTCTTGGAGCTGCTCATCACCTGGTGAAAAGGGGAAAACCCACTTCACATGGGAGGGTTTGATTTCAAGAAATCACTTTATGTCACCTCCAGCCTTGATTTCCTGTAATTTAAGGGATTGTGGCAGTGCTGGCCACCAGTAAACACCAGTATAGCAGTTATGGGGGGCTCCCTGGTCAGCAAAACACAACCTGGGCTGGGGCAGAGGGGGACAAGGGTTGGTCCTTCTCTTTAACCAATTTTTCCCCACGCTGGGGGTGGCTGCAAAGCAGTGGGGAGAGGGAATGAGGAGAAAGGGAAAAAAAAAAAAATAAAAATGCCTGGCATGAGTTCAGAAAGCTCTCCAGCTCACACATCTGGTTCTTATATTTCAAAGTTAATTAGTCATATTGAGGCTGTCTGAAGATAAATTTATCATCCAGCAAAAACACAAACAGTTTGAAAAATGAAAGGAAGTGAGGTGACACGGCTTGACGTTTAAATAAATCATTTTAACATGATTAAAAAACTTGTCCTCCCTGACACCCGGAGCTGGATACTTTGTAAAGACTTTTTGACAAAGACAAGTCCCTGTTTGGTATACAAAGCCCCTGCCATTCAATTATACAGAATAATCTCTGGCCAATTTGCTTTTCTGAGTGACTACTGGAGGGCGTGATGGAGCAGCCAAGAAAAGGGGTTGGGGTTCTGTGTGCTGGGGGAGATTCCCCCTAACACCACCCAAAAGTCTTCTTAGATCAGAGGCTTTAATTTTCCAGCCACATTATCTAATTCCCTCCTCACTGGCGTGAAGGTTTGGGATGAAATAATGAAGATCTGGGAGGAAATGGAAAGCTCTCCCCAAGCATCAGCTGGAAGGAGCCCGGTGTCTCTGCTTGAAATCATGTCCAGAAGCCACAGAAAAATTGTTATCAGGGGAAATCAGGATTTTGGGGGAGCCAGAGGAAGAGCTCAGCTGCTTTTCACCCTGATTCACCTGCTGGGTCAGATGCTTTCAAGGGATATTTAAGTTTTGCTGATACTGATTGAATTTCTGATATTTTGGCATTTCCCAGGTCCAGCCCTAAAAAAAGTCCCCCAGGATTTTCTCCCCCTTGCCTTGCTCCATGGCTCTGGGAGTTTTTGCAGAGCTCTCCCAGATTCTTGGTCTGGTAAAAAATCTGCAAACTTGGGGACCAGAGCAGAGGGACAAGAGAGACAGACAGCACCAAAAACCTCTTTGGAGTGGAGGGAAATCAAGAAGGTGGGAAGAGTCACATCTTGGGACAAGAAAAGAGCTTTCCTGGGCATGAAGGAAACAAAGTGACATTAAAAAAAAAAAAAAAAAGATGGAATAAAAATAAATAAATAAAGTGCTGCTTAATGGGTAAAATGAATATTCAAGTTGTTTCCAGGGAAGAATCTTTGACTTTGGTGCTAGTTACAGTTACAAGGTTTATGCGTTTTCTTGCTGTCAAAACCTTCACCATAATTGTCCAAAAGTTCCTTGATTATTTTTAACAAAACTGTCAGCTGCCTTTGAAGTATCAGAACAGTCTCATCACATCTTATTAAATAGTAAACATCCTCTGGAAGCACCCAGGAGACACAGACATCGTGTCAAGCTGCTCCTCCAAGGCTTTGCACCCATTTGGAGCCTGAAGGGCACCCGAGCACCATCCTGCACCCTGACCCCAGCCAGGGCAGAGGGATGAGCACAAATCCAGGGAACTCAGCCCCAGGATACCCCCCAGCTGGGAAAGGAGAACCCCAGGACTGGGGAATCCCTGGAATGGGGTTGACAAAAGTGCCCACACCCCCCTTTCCCCTTCCCTCCCCAGCTCTGCCCTCCAGAATCTACCAGAGAAACCCATCCCTGTCAGCTCTGAGGGGCTTTGAGATAGATTTGGAAGGAATGACTTAATTTGAAAAGATAATAATGTTCTGGATCCAGCCTAATGTTTTCACACTCTTTCTTCAAGCCAGATTTGGAGAAAGTGATTTCATGTGTTGAAAGTGTCTTCTGAGAGCTGAATCTCTCACAGAAGAAGAATTGGGCAATTAGCTACGAATTAGTAAAAATTCATCCTAATTACTTCCAGGTGTGACACATTTTCGACCTGAAACCAAGGCCAGGGCCCAGCAGCATCCTCTCAGCCAGCAGAGCCCAACCTGTGCCTCACCACAGAGCTGCTGGAAACCCAAAGTGAGGCCAAAAAGACCCCCCAAAACCCCCGGATGGGTTGGGGACCCAAGGGGGAGGTGTCCCCTCCCAAACCTCCAGGGAACAGCTGGGTGCTCCCCCAGGGAGCATCCCCAAAAACCCCAGATAAAACCCAACCCTGTGGGTTTCCTGATGGCTGGAGAGGAAAAATAAAAAATAAAAACCCCAAACAGGTGGAGCCCATTGTGCCTGGTACATCATTAAACCCACTGGAAATCTCCCCACAAAGATCTCCAGCTTTACATTCCAGATCAAAGAAATTTGGGGAAGGAGCATCCCAGGTTTGAGCCCTTATCTCAGCCAGACCCCCCTGAGCTTTTGAAGTTCCCCCATCAGTCACGAATCAAAGATCTCTTTTTAGATGAGGAAATCAAATCCCTTTCAGCAGAACCCGGTGGTTATCAGTTTCTAAACATCATTTGTCTCCCCCAATGACCTTCTTTTTGGCGAGCTGACCCTGGAGCCAGGAAAACCTTGCAAGGACCTTCGGTTTGCAGGGAGCTGGCACCTTCAGGATGTTCAAATCAGCAAGGAATGTGTGTGTGGAAGCAATAAAACCCTTCAGAGGTAAATAAACACGTGCTGGAGAGCTGCCTTAACACACAGCAATTGCCTTCAACTGCAAGGATGAACAAAGAGCCAGGATTCCCAACAAAAAAAGAGGAATTCACAGAACTATTCAGTCCGTGCTTTCCCTCCTCATATAGAGGCAATGCTGAGGAGATGAGAGCATTTCAAAGGATCAGGTTCTTAAATACAAAGGATTGTGCTAAAGATCTGTTCTGGTAGCATGAATAAAAGGTTTTCTCCCCAAACTGGCATAAGTGATTGATCTGGAACATCCTGGAGCATAATTTAGGATGAAGTTTCCACAAGCAGCGTGAGCGCTGCACAAGGAGCTTTATTCTGCCACCAACAGCCCCAAGATTTTACTCCCAGTTACCAAACAGCACCAAGAAACTCCTGAGATGTTCCCTGTCACCCTTTTGCCAGTGAAACTCTCAGGAAACCTCCCTCATGCTGCTGAAATCCCTCTGGGATTTGCAGAGCCAGCGTGGAAGGGGATCAGTGCTCCCTCCTGACACTTGCTACTGGGAATGTTCTCTGGACTTAGTGACAGTGATCCCACCATTCCTGACTGATCCCTTCTTGGCAATCCCTGGGGCAGACATCAGCTGACGTGCTTCTCCTTTTCCCAGTTCCCTCCGTGGGAATTCACACCTTGAAGCTGGTGGCAGGAGCAGAGTCCCACCCCAGGCTGCCCCATCCAGAGCCCACCTTCCCCCCTCTTGGGATGCTGAACCTGCAGCTGGGATCCACCACCCCCTGTTTTGGGCTTTCTATTTTCAGAACTCATCTCAGGGGTCCAGAGCTTTCCCTGGAACTGGATTCTTCACATCCCACCCCAGCTCATGGGGAAGCCAAGAGAAGGAGCCAAGTTTCCTGCCAGGGGTGGTTGGTGGCATCGAGAGGGGCTGAAAAGAAGGTGGACATCCTCTTGGGTTGCTCTCATCCCCCCAAATTTTGGTTTGCTTTTCCTTCTGGCTTCCCTTTGCTCTCCCTCCCTGCTCTGCTGTGGTTTCCAGCACTCCTGCAGAGGAGCTGATGAGGATTATCCCTTCCCTGTATCCCCATCCTGCAGCATCTCATCCCCTCCACCCCTCTCACCCCCAGGGGACATTTCCTTGCAAGAAGGTCCATGGCCCTTTTGAGAAACACAAATGGAATTAATGGGGGAAAAAATAATAATAAAAAAACCCCCAAACAGTGGAGAATGAGGTCTGTAGATCAGAAGGCACTTAAGCAGCATGGCTTGTGTGGGGCTAGGCCTGAGTTCTTGCACATTTGACTTTGAATAATTAAAAATGAACCTTTCTTATTAAAAAAACCAAACCAACCACAACAAAAAAACAAACCCCAAAAAAAAAAAAAAAGCAAAACCCAAACCAAAAAAACCCCAACCCAAAACCCCAAAAGGTATCACTGTCCCAGGAAGAACTTTCTGGCTGGGCTGAGGTACCTGCTGAACCCAAATCCAAGACTCTGAGCACAGGAGCACCTGGGAGGATCCAAATTGGAATTTTGGAGCTGGAAATTTCTGCCCAAGCTTAGCAAAGGAATGAGTCTGATGACTCCATCTTCCACTGCCTGTTCCCAGAGATGCTCAGGAAGGGTTCTCCACTCATTATTAAACCTCTTGGTCACCCAGTGCTTTGCTGTCCTCTACATCCTCCCCTCCTTAGGGTAAAACCCCCATTTCCAGGCAGGATTTGGAACCGTTTCACCCTTTTCCCACCCCACACGTGGGAGGGAGGGAGCGAGCAGTGAGCACACAGCCCTGGGCTCCCCTCTTCCCCCTTTCCCACTCCCTCCATCCCATTCCCCAGGGATTATCTTTCTGTTTAACCAGCCTTCTCCTTGCCTATTGTCCCCACAGCTGTCACCATCCAGGAGACGGGGCAGCTTGAGCAAACACCAGCATTGCCTAACAACCCAGGAGAATGTCCCTATTTGCCCAGGTTCTGCTTTTCCCCCCCCTCTCCCGGATGGATTTTTTTTTTTTTTCAGCTTTGGAAAAATTTGTCTGCAGAGCAGAACTTCCCTGCACCTTGAAAAAGTCAACTCTCTCCCTGAGACAGCTGCAGGATTAATATCCCAAACTGGGGAGCAAGGAGGGAGAGTGTGTGAGGGAAGAAGCAAGTCTGCACCAAACCCCATCAGTAAAATGAGAAAGGCAAAGATTGCTCCATAAATAAGGCCCAGTTGACACTTCTTAAATTCATAGCTTTAGCACACAGCAAAGTGTCTCCTTTTTATCAGGGATTTGTTGACAAGGGTTGCAAAAAGATCTACAAATAATACTGAGTGGGGCTATGAAAATGTATTTGTGGAACATTTCAGTATCAGGGATCACCATTATATCGGAAGAATTCATCTTCCTGGAACATTTTATTAGTATCTAGATTTTATAGCTGCTCCCTTTTAATTTTTTTTAAAATTTATTATTTTTTTTTCATTCTTTCAGCAACTGCAGCATTGGCTCAAGAGAGGGGAGACCAGCATCTCACATCTCCCAACACCCCTGACTTCCCTTGATTTATTCCCTCTCCATTTACCAACCTGCAGCAGCCCCCAGGGGTTGGGTTTTGCAGCCTCCCTGCTTGGGGCTGCTTTTCCCCACAGATCTCCTGGGTCACCTTGGGCTTCAATGTCCCCTCATATCCTGCCCTTTGCTTTCAGCTCCATCCCACCCAACCCCAAACCCCCTTTGCCACCACATCCCTGGCTGGGGAAGGGACATCCTTGGCTGTCCCATCACTGTGCTCAGGAGCTTGGTGCCAGCCAGAGGTGTAAAACCTTCAGGAGAAAGCACCCAGCCCTTTGAGCCCCACAGCATCCTTGGCCTGGTTGCCATGGTTACCCTGCCCCCTTTTCCCCACGCATCCTCCGGGCACTGCCCTCTCTTTCTCCCCCTTCTCCCCTGCTTGTGCTGCAGCCCCAGCCTGCCCAGAACTCGGGATGGATTCCCACCAGTGGCACTACAGACACTCAGAAATAAAACCCTCCTCTCTTCAGTGCCAGCACTTTCCATCAGGGCTGTCTGGATGGGGCTGGTGATCCCCCCCTACTCAAAAATAAACCCAAAACAAACCAAGTCTACACGGGGTCCAGCCATAAAATTTATCAAGGATGCTTTGCTCACCCCATAGATCATCCCCATTGGAAGCCACCTGGCAGATAGGGACTTCAAAACACAAGCAGGGAGCCCCTGGGTGGAAAAGGATCCTTTGGCTTTTTGGTTGCACCTTTCCCAGGCTTTGCTGTGCAACTTCTTCCCCCTCCTTAGGGCTCCTCTTTGGTCAGGGAGCTGGAAGCAACCAAGCACTTCATGGTTTTCCAGACCCATCCCATAAAAAAAAAAAAAAAGAAAAGCCAGACTGCACATCACCCGGGGTTTCACCCCATCCTCAGGTCTCTGGCAGATGATGGCAGGATGAAAAACCTCCCCAGGAGCTTTTATTGGGAGCCAAGAGGAACTGGGAGCCCTGGGACCTGGCTGCTTCCTTACCAATTTGCTACCCTGAAGGGGTTAACCTTGTCTCTGAGCAAACGAAGCCATGTGGCTTGGGAGTAAAGAGCAATTCCAGGAATTCTGCTCTACCTAGACAGAGGCCTGTCTTGCAGAATCTGCCATGGGGAGCTCTTGGGAGCACATTAAATTAAGTGTCCTAAATTCGCCTAACTATGCATTTAATTTGGCAGTAATGGGACGCTCTGTATGAGAGCAGAGTTGCTGCAGAATAGGAGAGTAGCTGCATATTAATATTTTGATTATTAAGGACATGTGTATCGGAGGCTTGATAACTGTGTAATATATTATTGCTTAATTGCTCAGCCTCTTAAGTGTGTTTTCGTAATTAGCTGCTATTTAGTTAACGTAAATATCCAGCTTATTAAATATAGAAATACAGCTCTGCTAGCAACAGTTACTTGCATGAGGAGAAACAACAAGAACCAGAGCTCAGGGGCTCCCTCTGCCCCAGGAGCCCTGGGCAGGGACCTCCCTGGGGGTGGCTTTCTGGTGGCCAAGCAGCCACTTCCACAAAAATGTCATTTTGCCACCGGGCTCAGCCTCCAAACTTCCCAGTTTTTATTGGATGAGGTGGGAAGAGGTTCTGAGCTCAAGCCATGGCTTTGTCTGGTTCCTCTCAAGCAGAGATAATCCCCCCTCACCTGGGCCAGACAGCTGATGTGCTTCCTTCATTTGGTAATAAATCTGCGGAGCTGGGAGGCTCCTGAATGAGGTTGTTCCTCTTCTTTCTGCATGGAGGACCCATAAAAACCAGATGGAAATGAAAAGGCAGAAATGTGCATTTCATACTTGGCCTGAGCTGGTTCCAGAGCTCGGGGATCATCAGAATTTCTCTGTTCTGAGCACCCCAGCAGCATCCCTGGGGCTTTGGGGACAGTGAGGGGACTTTGGGCTGCTCCAATGGAGAGCATCACCCTGGCTCAGCTGGGAACCACCCTCTCAGCCCCTCCAGCTTCCCAAAAGGCTTTGAGGTTCTTTTTTCAAGTGCAGAGATTGCTTCTTTTGCTTCCTAAGTGCCACCTTGCAGTGTGTTCATTGTCCCACTGCCTAACAGGGGAGGAAGGTTGAATGAGGGAATAACTCAGCCCCTGCCAACAGGTTTACTCTTTGTTGGGTTTTTTTTTTTTTCCCTAAAGAGCTTTAGCAAATACAGCGTGTACACAAAAAGGAAAAAAAAAAAAAACAAAACAAACCACACCACAAAAAGCAAACTACAACCCAACATGTATAATCCCTCTAGGAGCAGGTCTGATAGGAACACAAAAGCATCCCAAGCTCCCAAACTGTAACCAATATTTGCACATCAGAGTGACTAATTCTGCCGGAGAACAATAGGCATAATAACAAGGTAGAGGAATGCAAAGCATGACTGTCTGGTGCCTTGGTTATTTGACACATAAACAAGGAGAGGGAGGAGGATTTTTATCCACCTGGAGAACTACACACTGAACAGCGGGTTACAAATGGGCTCAGAAAATGCTGACCCAGGGCTGCTCGGGTACCTCCTGTGCTGGATTGGCAGATGATTTGCAGCACTGCAGGAGTTCTATGGCTGACCTCATTAGCAGTGCATTTCCTGGCTTGTTAGCATCATATTTGTATAATTTACGGCACCTTCGTTTTTATGGAATGTGTTCCTTGTAGAGTGTAATGGCAGCAATATATTTAACCTCTCCTATTTAGGAATGCTGTTGCTGAAGGCAGCCTGGAGATATAAAAGGTTTTGTTGTTTTTTTTTTTCTTCTCATCCCTTCTTTCTCTCTTGCATGTCATTTTTTCCTTTTTTTTTTTTTAATTTTCTTTTATTTTTTTCCTCCCAGTTGCTAGCTACCCAAATATACGTCTGACCTGTGAAGTGTTCGTAAAAGGCAACGTGATGCTGTGCTCAGGAAACCACGGATTTCAGGAGCACTTCCAAGGTCAACCCCCTAAATCAGTGCAGTGTCATCTTTCCAAAGCCATTACTCAGCTGCTGGAAGAGGAAGGAGAACTGGACCAGAACCAACAGAGTGGCAACGGCAGCACTCAGGGGGAGGGTGAATGGGTTTGGGCTCAGCCCCTGGCTCTGCCACCACTCTCTTGGCCAAATTTCTGGGTGATGAGGATGTGTCTCTGTTCCACAGCCTGGGATGCTCCTTTTCCAGGTTCAGTGGGGATGGAGAACTGTGTCCTGGTGGGATAACCCCACAGCAAAAGAGGGGGATGTGCTGGGGAGGGGGTGGCTGACCCTGCTCACAGATTGAAGATCAAGGTTGGGACGTGGCTGACCCCATGCTTGGGATGATGGCCCTCATCCAGCTGGAAGAAGTTTTCCCTGGGACAGGAGAAGGAAGCTCTGGTCCAGCAGCTGGCACCATTTTTAGTGCAGAGCCCTGAGGAAAATGATCCCATTTCTCTTCCAGTCATCACAGTTGTTTCGTTGGCAAATTAGAGCATTGATTTTTTGTGAGCACATGGAGGAGATGAGAAGGTCACCTGCTGAGACACCCTCCTTGAGCACACAGAGCTCAACAGGACAGGGATTTAAAAAAATAATTATTTTTATTTTTTTTTTTCAGAGCAAAATCCCTGGGAAGCAGCTGGAAGCCCAGAGGTTGCTGCTGCTGACTTCCCATCTCTCCCTCCCCATCATCTCCCAGCAGGCAGCACCTGAGGCTGACCAGATGTGGTCACCAATGCTTCCAGTGCTCTGGACTTCTTGGGACACCCCATGAGAAAAAAAAAAACCCACTTGTAGGCTGTGAATCAGCCCCACCAGAGGCGTCTGAAGCACCCAGGGACGTCCCCACCAAAGCTCCTTCTCCTCCATCACAGCGGTACCTGGAGGAGCAGGGATGGAGATGGTTCCTCTTGAGGGATGAAGTCACCAACCCCATGTTGTCCAGCTAAGTGGGAGCAGGGTTCTCAGCTGGGGGGGTGCCTGGGAGGCAGGTTCCAACACGAAAACACGGGTGGGTCCAAGAGAGGCAGAGGAATGCAGCACCCCAACCACTGGAACGCCCTTTGGGGCACGAGCTAAATGCCAGGTTTGCTCCTGGGGCTCACCCATCACACCACCACGCTGGCACCACTTGAAAGCAAATGCTGATGAGTAACCAGTCCCTGTGCTACATCAAAACCCTGCTTGGTTCTGGCTTTGTCTGCAGATTTGAGTGGGCTGAGACACGGAGTCAGCAAATGAGAGGGAAAGTGGCTTTCCCTGAGGGTGCTCCAGTCAGTGGGGACTCTGGGCTGATGTGGGTTGGAGTTGTCCTCCATCCCCTCTTCCTCTCATGGAGGATAATTTGTTCTCCTAAACCACTGGTTCTTTGAGTTGACCGAGCCCATTTTTAATTTTTTTTTTTAATTATTTTTTTTTTCCCCATTCCTCTGCAGCGTTCAGATAATTTCTGGAGACTTCCAGCAGAAGATGCCATCACACATCCTGCTGTCTCCTCTACAGCAAGCACCTCTCCCGGGGTGAAGTGGGCTGAGAACACCCAAACTCATGTCAGGCAGGTGGCTGAGGAGCTGTGGCTTTTTTCCTGTTCATTTGGAGGAAATTCAGACCAGCTCAGCAGAGCTAAGAGGGCTCTGAAGTCTTTCTCCTGCCCTGCACCTCACTTGTAATGAAATCCTCTGCATCCCTTGGGCTGTATTTCCAGACAAATGCCATCCCAGTGTTACCAGATAAATGCCAACTGGGTGGGCACAGGGGCTGCTCCCCTTCTGTCCCAACCTTGTCACTGAAGTTGTCAACTCCACCTCCCTCTGCTCAGCTGCTGGTTTGATGGGGGGGAAGTGAAAATGAAGAAGCTTTTCCTAAGGAGATGGAGCTCTCCAAGCCTGATCCCTCATGGTACAGAAACCATTTGGAAGGTTAAGAAGGGACTTGGGGGCTCTCACCGTGGCCAAGTGCATCCTCCAGCTGCTCCCAGAGCCTGGCAGGAGCTGCTCTTGGTTTTTCATTTCCCTAAAGTCACAAATTCAGTCCTGACACAACCAGCTCTCTATCAGAGGATAAGGCAACTGCTTGAGGTGAACTTAGACACGTTATGGAGCTGCTGCTGGGTGATCAGAGACCCAGGATCTCCTCAGATAGGACCAGGGACGTGAATCCCCCTGCCTCACCTTCTGGCTGTGTTTCCATCTGCTTTTCTCCAGGGTTTCAACCTCCAGGATCCCACCTGGTGAGGAGCCTCATGACCTGGGGACCACGTGGCTGCAGCCTGCAGAGCCTCCTGTCTCCACCAGCTAATGCCTTGCAACAAGGTTTGGATCCCCCAGACCTAGATTTAAATTCACCCTGTCTCATTAAAAGCCTGGGGACCCACTTTGGTGTCCGAGCCCCCCGTTTTCATGCTGTAGTGCCAGTGATGAACTCCATCAGCTGCACAAACCCATCATCTTGGGGTGATGTTTTTCAGCCTCTTTGCCCCTGACGTGGCCCTGGTGCTGGGACACCGGTTCCAGTTCTCCTCCCTCCATCTCACTTTGCTCACCTGCTTCCCCTCTTGCTCCAGCCCATCCTCATCTCATTCATCCTGGAGCTGGAAGAGCCAAGAAGATCTCAAATCAACGTTTCTTCTGCCAGAGGAGGGGGTGGGGGTGGGAAATTTGGCTCCGTCTGCTCACGGGCTCACACCCAGAGGCTCTCCAAACGGTTTGCAGGGAAAAAAAACCCATCTGAGCTGGTTATCCAGCCCCCTGGATCTCCCTGCCAGCCCCCCAGGGATGGGGTGGGCATGGCAGGGTCTTTTGGCACAGCTTGGGTGGCAAATGGCTTCGCTGCCACCCCGGGAGGCGACGGCAGGAGCGGAAATGTCTGCGTGGCTTCTTGTTAGCTGCACTCTAAGCAGGAAAGTGACTGGGCCTGACAATATAATTTACATTGCTGTATAAAACTATCTGTGGAAGCCAAGCTAATTTGTGCCAGATTAGGCTATTTGTCTCAGCCCCTGTCTAAAGGCCCAATCTATCAGAGGGCTGTTTTCAAATATCGCTTTTCAAGCGTGCCCTTGAGAGGCGGGAATTGATTGGGATCTTAGAAAGCAAAATTACAGCAATAACTTAAAAGAAACAATAATTACTGAATCATACCAGTGTCAGCACTCTGCAAAACACGAAATAGCCATCAAACCCCAATCCAATATATTCTGAAGCAAATTTATTGAATGGAAAAAGCAGTTGAGGGAGGGGTTTTTTTTTTTCTTTTTCCCCCCCTTTTTTTTTTTTCCCTTCGCCCCCTCTCTCCCTCTCCATCTCCAAACCACAAGTGAATGAGTCGATAATTCTTGTCATTGACTGCTCCATTTTCAGAGAGTCAAGAGAAAGATCCATTAGCTGCCTCCCGACTGGGTGTCTTTCCCCTTCCCCTCCAGTCATTTAGGAGTCTGTGCTCCTCCAGCAAACAAACATATATAACTAATCATCTGTTAAAACGCCGAGTCCCCTAATAAATCTCTGCAACTGAAATACTTTAATGGGTAATTAATTGATCCTGTTCCAGAGGAGTAATAAGATAATAAATTAGACAATATTTCACTCAGTTGTGTCAGTGTACTGCTAATGGTGCTGTAGGGCTAAGCCGAAGGATAATAAATTAGCCAGAAATTAACTGCTAAGAGCTTTCTGCAGAGAAATTGGCTGACAGGCAAAGCTTGGTGATTTAGGGCCCCGCTGCCACGGCCGTGCTCTCCAGAACATTTATTTATTTTTGGGGGGCTTGCAAACATTAACTCTGGCTGGGAGCTGGCTTTGCTGGGCCAGGAGAGGTGGCAGGAGGGGACAGGGAAGGGACAGGGTGTCCTGGGAGCAGCTCTGCCTCCAGCGGGATGGGAGAGCAGCAGATTTATTGCAGTCTGGTTGTGCTGCATGTAGGTAAATTACTTTTGTGCTGACTATAAAGACTGTCTCTCAGGCAAGTTATTACCCATCCAGCAAACAAAAAGGAAATATTTTCTAGTGCATCTGTCATATTTCACCAGCAGCTTTGGCAGAGGCAGTGGGGAAGATGACACCGGGGGACTTATCCTGGCATGGAGTAAAGCAGCTCAGCCCTCCCTGCTTCAGGGAAGGAGGTTTAAGAGGTTTGGGGTTTTTTTGTTTTTTTTTTTCCAAGTCTGGCCCCTGTTTGCAGCCCACACACGTGCAAATGTCTGCAGCAGGGGCCTTGGAGTGGCAATGACTTTGACCATGCCAGAAGCAAACCAAGCTTGAGAGATGCCAGAGGGAGGTGGGAGGCAGGGATGAGCTTGAGGGATGCAAAGGTCTCCAGAAATGCCTCAGAGAAGGGACTGGCAGGATCAGGCCAGCCCAGAAAGGCAGAAGATGAACAAAATGTGGCTTTAAAAAGCCAGAAACCCACTCGCTGTCTCCAGAGGCCCTGGATTTATTTCCTCCCCACAGCTAAGAGGAAGAGGACCACAATGATCAGTCTGGGGTGGAGAGATTCAGCTTCCTAGAAAGAAGGAAACATTTGGATCTCTCTGTTCTGCAGCAGAAAACCCCCAGGTTATGACATCTGATCCAAACCTGCAGTTCTGGAGGGTTTGTGTTACCCTTGGTCCAAGCCCACAGTGTGTCTGGGACTAAAATAAAGTTTTCCCCTTTATTTTGGGGGGTTGCTTTGGTGACAGCAAAGCTCAGAGGTGCCCATGAGTAAGGTGCTCTGGGACTTGACAGCATCACCCTCCCATTTCCCTTCTCTCCTCCCTTCCAGTGCCTCCCAGCACCTCCCAGCACCCTACACCAGTGAGCAGCTCAGGCCAAGCCCCTCTCCTTGGGGTTTACCCTCTCCCCCTCCTCTCCTTCCCACTTTGCTTCCTGAGAGGAGGTGAAGAGAGTGATAATCAGCCAGGGCACCAGGAGAGCTCATGGACGAGATTAAAAGCAAATCAAAGAAGAAAAATCGTGGCATGGTTTATGTCTTCCTAATTAAAACCCCGCCAGTCTCCCTTCTCTTCTCCCCCCCCCAACTTTTCCAGCTAATGTTACACTAACGAGCTGAGTTTAGTGGCATTTATGTAGATAAAAGTCCTGATGATTGATCTCAATGGCTTGTTAAAATTAGTTTCAGTCCACCATATTGATTTAATTCCATTGCTTGAAAGTGCTAATTAATAATGATAATAAAAGTGCCTGGGCTCATTATTATCAGGAGGCAGGTTGGGAAGGGGATGAGGGGCAGAGCAGCTTGTGCATCACTCCAGCCCATCTAAAAATGGCCTTTGAGCTGCTGGTGTGAGGCAGAAAGCAAAGAAGGCAAGGGAGGAGGGCAGGGAAGGAGGGCAGGGAGCTGGGCTTGGCAGAAGGGGTTCTGCAGAATGACTTGGCACCACTGAGGGGACCAAAGATGTGAAGGGACATTCCCAGGGCTTTCCCCAGGCTGGACCATTCCAACCCCTGTCTGCAAGGATGGCTTCAGTCTTCTCCCAACACTTCCACATCAAGGATGTGGGCACTGGGGAGTTCAGGGGATCTCCAGGTCCCGTCCCCAAAGTTGTTCACCCCATGGTGAACCAGTGGTCACCCCATGTCCTGGTGCTGGTCCTGCCCATCCCCACGTGGCACCAGCCTGGGTGGGCTCAGGCAGAAGCTTCCAGGGAGAGTGTTAATTAAGCTCCTCTTAGATCTCTTTGTGTTTCCTAAATGTTGTGCACCAAGAATTTTATTTTTTTTTTTTTGCCACCCCTAGACTCGTCCCTGGGCCATTCCCCAGTGTCAGGGAGCAGCTCTAATTAAGGAATTTGCCAGGAATGCACTGCCTGCAAAATGAGGCTCCTGCTCTCCTTCAGATACCTGCTGTCTCCAGCTACTGAAGCCTCTTTCCTGGGGAAATTAATTAGTGTAATTAATATATTTATGCAATCATTCAAAGTGCTGATTACAGACAACTGCAGAGAAAACTTTTGCCAGTGACAGCCACCTCCCCCTCGGGCCCAGCAGTGCAATTCCTTTGCATTTCTTTCTGCTCTTGGCCACTTCGAGGACATCAACTGCATCCTCCATCACCCCCTTCATCCCTTTCCCAGGCCTGAGCACCAAAATCCCATCCCAGCACTTCTGGGAGCTCCCTGGCACAGTGCCTGCAGAGAAGGAGAGGAATGGGGGGTCCCTGCTCACCCCTTTTTCCCAACCATCACCTCTCATGGGTTTAAAACCCCGAACCCACAACTCTCACCAAGACCAGGTCACCCTTGGAAGAACTTCCCCTTGACTTCTGGCTATTCTGGAGCAATCTCCCTTCTCCCCCAACTTTTATCCTAAAATCCTTTTAGGATTTGTGCCTACAAACCCCACCAGGGGCAACCCAGTACCCACTCGGGCAGGGAGAACGTGGGTGAGGGAAGGGCCCTTCTCTCCCTTCTCCTTGCCCCTTCTTGCCTTCATTTCTTTCCCTTTTATTTTTAAAAACTCTCTCTGTCTTTCTCATCCATCATTTTCTCATTCCCTCTCTCCCCTACACAGCCAGCCAGCTAATGGAGTCTGCAGTAATTCAGTCCTCGACAGGGGCTGTAATTTCAATAAATAATTATGGGACTTGATTTCATCTCCCTCCTCTCTGAAATGTGACTGCACAAACTCATCCCGTGGGGCTGAGGAGTTCATTAGCAGGGGGGCAGCAGGGTGGCCCTGGGGGGTTTGGGGACAAGGCAGGGGGGGCACAAATTTCCTTTTCTCCTGGGGTTGTTGCTGCCTCTGCTTCTTGGTAGGGGGAGGCCCCAAGTTTTTGGGGGTGTCCTTGAGGAGTCTTCAACGTCCTTGGATCCTGCTGAAGGATCCTGCTCTCTGCTCCGAGTCCCAACTCCTGATGTATCCCCAAGGATGGGAATTTTGTTCCTTGCCCATCCCAGCACCAGGAGTGGATACACCCCAAGAGCTCATCAGGATCATTTTCCCTGTGCCCTTGGGGTGACCCAGCCCAGATGTGGGGTGGCAGAGGCTGTGCTGGTGTCACCCACCACCCACAGAGCCCAGGCAGGGATCCCAACACCTGGAGGGGCACACAGGGGGATGGTGTAACCCCCCCAACACAACACCCCACGACCAGGAAAGACTCGAGGCCACTAAATCCCCTGACTCTGCAGGCACCGAGACCATTTCTGGTGCCTTTGGTCTTGGCTGAAAACAAAGTGAAGGTCCCTAAGTTCTCCTATAAATGGTAATGATAACACAATTATCATGCAAAACAAAAATTAAGTTTAATGGTGCAAAGCCAGGGTGTACCGTGGAGGTAATTCATATTAATTATGTTTGGATTAAAAGCTTATTTCTTTTGTTAGCATCTGCAAGTAGGAACTTAGCAGTAAAAAAAAAAAAAAAAAAAAAAAAGCTGCATATAATTACTGCATCTTATGGAGGAGCAGTGTTGAACTTAATGGAGCATCCCTGTTCTCTCTGGGCACCCGAGGAGTGGGGTAATATTTCACATTTTATGAAATACAGAAGAAATAAATTACAGGTTTAATGATCAGCATTACTTGGGCTCCTAATGCAGTGTGAGTGACTACTAAAACCACTCTGACCTGCAAAGCTGAGCAGCCCAGGGGTGAGGGACACAGGGGTCCCCTTGCTCCCCAAAATCCATCATCTGTCACCCCCATCATACACTGCAGTGCCACCCATCACCCCCCTGTCACCGTGTCCCTTGGGGCAGAGCTCCAGGCACAGGTGGGTGTTTCCTTTCAGGGGTTTTGTGTCCAGTTCCTGACCCCCCAGCTGCTGCCTGCACTGCGGGAGGCAGGTGGGTGCCTGGGGACAAGGTTAATCCCACTGGGGACAAGGTTAATCCCACTGCCAGCCCCACCCATGCTCCATTTGCCCCCTCAGCCCTCTGCCAGGGGCTCTCTGCTCCATATTAGTTCAGATCCTGATGGGAGACGTGGGTGCCAGCTGCTATTTTAATACATTTGTGCTGATGACAACACCAAAGTCATCAGTGTCTTCCTTTTGAGCAGCCACTGGCTTGGGGCTGCTCTAGAAGTGTTGCAAGGAGCTTCAGCTTTCATTTACAAAAGTGAAGATGCCTTTATTTTTATTTTATTTTATTTTATTTTATTTTATTTTATTTTATTTTATTTTAATCTTTTTTTTCATTTAAACCAAAGAAAAACCTCCAGCTGTGCCCCAGGTAGCAGCCTCAGTGACCCACCCAGGCTGGCCCTGGGTCCAAGGCCAGGCCCAGGGAGGACTTGGAGGAGGCTCAGGCTTTGGGGTTGTTTTTCTGAAGGCTGGGTCTGTGTTTTTCCCCATTTTGCAGTTTTTCTGCCAGCTCTGAACTCCCACACCACCACAGGTTCTCTTGAGGGGTTTTAAGTTGCATCGACCCCATCATTAGGGTTATCTGCTTATTGACCCAGGAACTAAAATATTCTATAGCTGGGTTTCAGGTCTTGCTCTAGGACCATAAGGACCCTGCTCTGCTTGGCTCTGGGTCATTCCCAGGGATCTGCATCACTCAGGGTGACAGGAGGGGTGACCTGGGACCACGGGCACTGGATCCTGCTCCCCTCTCCCCAACTCCTCCCCATCTCCTTCCATCCATCCTTGAGGATCCTTGGGGTGGTGACAATCAGGGCTGCACCCTGGTCTTTAGTTATATATAAAGCTTTGATTCCTTCGAGCTGAAATCTGGCTGAAAAAAGAAAGGAAAAGGGCCATTAAATGCCCCTCCTGCACCACTTATTTTTTTTCTCTTGTTCCTGACCACGGTGAAGGTCCAGACCCAGCAGCCAGGAGGGACCCACGCGTGCTCAGTCCCCCAGAGCTTTCCTCTAGTAGGACATCCTGAATTTTGGGGAGAGCTGAGGTCTCTGACTCCCAAACTAGCAGCAGGAGCCAGGCTGTGCCCCCTGAGCTCAGCACCAGCAGGATGGGCTCTGCCTGGAGGTAGCTCCAATCATCTCAGCACTTGGAATTTGGGAATCTTACCATCTTTACACCTCCATGTGTCAGGTATTGACATCTCTGCCACAACTGATCAACACCCCAGTGCCAGACACCTCCTGTTTCTGCCTTCCCCCCATCATCTCTGCCCTGTAAGATAGACCCCAAATCCTTGTGGCTCCTTCTCCACCTCACCAGAAGGAAACCTTGGAGCTCTTTTCACTTAATTCCTGCCCCAGTGCATTCCACAGGACCCTCATGGGATTGCCCTGCAAAGCTCCCACCTGGAGAGCAGGACCAGATCCCACCTGGAGCCCCCATGGAGAGGGGAAGGGACAGGAGGGGACAACTTGCTCTGGGACTGCTGGGCAGGGCTGATGGTCACGTTGTTAGAGCAGCAAGCAGGGGACCAGGAGATGGAGAAATCCTCTGCCCAGGCTGGACAGGGCAGGGGGTGAGCACCAGGGAACGGAGGGGTCCTGGTGGGAATCAAAAAGGAGCCTTAACCTTCCAACCCTCTGCTGGGCAGAGCTGTACATGTGTGTACATACACCCCCCCCTACAAAGCACATTCTATAAATCAGCACTCTGGCTTGCTTTTTTTTTTTAACACAATAAATCTTTTTTTTTTTTTTTTTTTTTTTTTCTTAAACCCGTGGTAGCGATTGCATCATCTCCTTTCCCTTCCTTCCCCACCCCACCCCTAGAACAGCACAGATTAAGATAAAGTGATAGTGCTGTGTCAAAGAGTGCTTTACTGCCACACTTGGGATAGAAGAGGAGAGGTTAATTTATCATCACTGGGGAGAACTGACAGAAGAGAGATATACTACCGAAGGGGGATTTAGCACAGGGCCAAGAAACTTCACACTATTTTTACCATCTGTCACATGCTCTAATAAAGCAGGACAAAATATGAAGAAAGGAAAAATGAACTATCAAACACTGATGTAATGCAGCCCATAAATCTAATTTAATTACTTTGCATGGAGACAGGTCCTCGAGTCCGTGTGAATATACTGGATTTTCTTGGCAACTTAACAACTAAGTGTTTTAATAACATCACACTATAATTTATTCTGCTTGAAACACAAAACCTCTTTTGTGCGAGTTTTTTTTTTTTTTTTTTTTCCCTTGCCTTGTGAGAACTGTTAATTTTTCCTGCTAATGTCAAAACTGGCATAAATTCACATGTGAACTTGAAGCCTGACTGTGAAAAGAGGCGGAGGTTAGCGAACGCCTTTTTATTGTTCCCTCCTTTCTGTGGGTGCTTGGGGGGCTGGGCATGCCCAGAAATAATTGGGCCTGTTGATGACTTAGGGGAAGAAAGTTGCTTGGGTAATTAGATATTAATATCACGACAAAAAAAAGAAAAAAAAAAAAAGGAAGAAAAAGAGGGAGGGTGAAGCGGGTGTTGGCCAAAACCCCCCAAAGTTGGGGAACAATATAGAAAATAAAAAGTCTTTTTTCTTAAAGGCAGTGCTGCCCAGGTCAGGCGAAGGCTCTGCAGGGACCAGGAACCCTGGAGACCAGGCAGCACATCAGAAAAAGTAGAATTATTATTCAATATGTGTTCCTGTGAATCCGGATGCAGTTACAGAAATTATTGCTAATAATGAAAGCCATATATCAAAGGTTATAAAATTCCCATGTGCTGGGACACTATTTTTCTAGGCTTTGTTCTGAACCATTAAAGATGACATATTGAGTTTGTATGCCTCTGTGTTTAGGAAGAGACATTTAAATCTGATTTTAACCTAAACTGGCAATTTTGACATTTGTCTCTGGTCTTTTAAGGCAGGAGCTGTGATGCCACCCAGCAGGGGAGGGGTGAGCTGCCCCTCTCCTTGGCCTCCATGACCTCACACAGGAGGGAAGGAGTGAGCAGGTAATTAATTTGTTAGATCATCAGTGATTCATGTAAAATAAAACCATCACTCTCTGCACAATTCTCCCTGGGAGGAAAGAGAAAAAAAGAGAGAGAGAGAAAAAAAGAAGGAAAAGAAACATTCGTGCAGAAGAGGCAGGGAGGGGGTCCCCAGGGGCTGCACCCCCTCTTTGCTGCCTTCAGGCACCTCCTCACCATCTCACAGCTCAGCAGCCCCTTTAGGGAGGGGGAAAACCCAGGAGAAAAGAAAAATTAGGGGCAGCTTTTAGGTGCAGTTTGAATTCCACTCAGCCTGCCTGGGACCCGGTGGGCAGGGTGGGTGCTGGCAGCTGTTTTCTCACCCCCACAAGCAAAACATCAGAAGATTGATGTGCCCAAGCATGACCTGCCCTTCCCAGCTGTATTTAACACACAAAAAAAAGGAGCCTGGTTGTCAAGATAGTGGCCACTGTGGCCACCTGTCCCTTGTCCCCATCCCCAGGGAGCTGCAGCTCCAGCCCCGGGCTCACACCCCTGTGTAGGAGCCAAGCACACACAACCTCCAGGTTTTGCAGAATTTTGTCTTGACTCTGGGCAAGACTCCCCTTGAAATATCACCCCAAATTTGCCTGAGCCCACAGCCCTTTATGTGCCACTGTCAGTTTTTGCAGGAGTGGCAATTTAAATGATGCCAAAGAGGTTTCCCTCTCTAGAGCTCCTGCTGCAGTGAACCCGTTGGTTGGAGCACCTCAAGGGAGTGTTTAAAACCACACAAGTGTGGCAGGAGATCCTGCTCTGGGGGTATGGAATGATGCTACTCACACTTTATATCCTCAAGGATCAGAAATGTGAAAATCCAGGAATCTGGGGGTGCTGTGACCCTCTGCACGTGTGAGCCAGGCTGGACCTGGTCTGGTGGGAGGTGTCCCTGCCCAGGGGGTTGGGATCTGGATGAGCTCAAACATCCCTTCCAACCCTGAAAGTTGATCCTATGATTCCTGGGGCCTGGGCACTGCCCTGGCTGGGTGCTGGATCCCAAGAACCTTTCAGCTTCCTGATCCAGGCCCTGGGGCTCTCACCCTCCAGGGCTGGCTGGAATAGATGCTGCCTAAAAGGAGAACAAACCACAAATCCTTTGAAGCCAAATCACCTTCTCCAAGCCTAGCAATATTGAAAAGAAAAAAAACAAACAAAAAAACATGGCTGAAAACTCAGTATTACTGAACCAGGGGTTTGCTGGGAGAGCAGGAGATGTTTGCTTAGGATGTGGATGTGTTAGCAAGAGGGACAGCATTAAGCCCCTGTGGGTGCTGAGGTCCCTGTGGGTGCTGAGGTCCCTGTGGGTGCTGAGGTCCCTCTGGGTCCTTCTGGCCAGGCACAGGTGGGATGGGACCTGACGCCCCCATGTCACTTAGACCAGAGGATTCAGGATCTCAGCTCTTCCCTACCCTGGGCAATCAATTTTCCCTCTTCCTTCCCCTCTGCTCCCAGCCCCTCTCCAGGTTTCAGGTCTGGCTCCTGGTGGGGAGATCTTTTCTCTGTGTCTACTGGCAAAGCAGAATCCAGGGCTCTTCAGGGGGTCTTTAAAAGGCAACACAGTGCAAATCCTCTGAACTTTGACTGCTCAAATGCATCACCAGACAGTGGGAAGGACAGCAAAAAACTCAGGCAAAGGGACTCTGCAATCTCCTTTCCAAATATATTCTTACTGCAGGAAAAGGTTTTCTATAATACACCAGGCATTATACGGTTGCAGAAATGTGCACACCTTCAAATATATTGTTCAAGAGACTGGAATTTATTTCCCTCTATTTCTAATGTCCCTCTCCCCCTCTTTCTTCTTCCTGTGTTGCAGATAATGAAAACCTTGGTATTTAAATTCACTTGCAGCTCTGAGCCGCATAGATAGATTGCTTAGAAAAAAAAATAAAAAAAAAAATATATATATATAAAACCCCCCAGCCCTCAGAGTATGGATGCATAAACTAGATGGTAGATTAGGTTATTGGGAGAGGAAAGGTAGAAACGTATGGGGAGTGCACCTTTTGCAAGAAGATGAATTGATGGGAGCAGCAAGTTGCTGATGGAGGCACTTTGTGTAAGAGCAGCCCCTGCCCATGGAAAATCAACATCCTGGGCTGCCAGCACAGCTCCCAGCCATGGGATGCTCTGGTTGGTGGGGCTGGGCAGTCTTTTTCTTTCACTGCCATCGGTTTTGAGGGAAAAGGAGGCAGTTTGGGATGCATAAGGTGCTGGGCATCCGGGCTGTCCCCACCAGGGCTGTGGCTGGATGGGGCTTGGAGCTGTGCCCGTCCTCTCATCCCAGCACTGCAACCTGGGTGTCTGCAGGGGCAGGGGAAGGGGGTGAAACCAGAGGGGGGCAAATGAATCTGTGGGCTCAGTTCAAGCAGAAAATGCTTCTGAACAGAGATAGAAAATGCTTCTGAGCAGAGATGGAAAATTAACACCCGGGGCTGACCTCTTGCTCTTGCAAGCCCAGGGAGCTGCCCAGAAGGATGTGTCCAGGATTCTCCCAACTGGTCCGTCCCAGCAGCAGGGCCTTGGAGAGGCCATCTCCTGTCCCTCCTTCCCCTCCTTCTCCAGTCTAACCCAGCAGTTTGCCTTTCTGCAAACTGGCTGGGGGACTGCTCAGAATTTTCCTCACGGATGCCCGCGCCTCTTCCTTCAGCAGGCGAGACATTCTGCTACACAGACACCCAAGTTTTTACACCAGTTTCCTGAGTTCATGGATAAAGTCCAGAGCTGCCAAGCTCCCAGTACTTTGCCATGTCACACTAATAGCTTCCAGATCCCATCACATATTAAATTCATGTGGTTTCAGCAAAGCCATCTATTTAATGCAATTCGCTAAATGCCTGCGTAGCTCCGCTGACAGTGACATATTAGGTTTGCAGTCTTTTGCAATCTGATATCTCTGAATTTGCCACTGTACTAAAGATTTGATTAATGTGGTTCCATTTTGGTGCAGTAATTGGCTGCGACTGTTGTAGAAAATAATCAGGCTTTCATTCCTTACAACTGCACGGACATGCTAATGAGAGAGTGGGTTAATTAAGCCCCAGGCAGAAAGCGACAGTTACTGATGACTGTTGTGACAAACCCCCGACTCGGCATTTGGGAGCAGGACAGCAAATTTGCACTTTATGAAATTACAGGAAAACTGGGACAGAAGGAATAAATAGTTACATCTGTTTGGTGAAAGGCAGAGAAGCGGGAGCGAGTGAGACGCCGGCGCTCCCTGGAATCGGGGGCACAAAGGCAGAGGAGAAAAGTTGGGAGCTTGGAAGGAATCAACTTCATCAACTTTTCCTTCTCTTTGCATGCACTTCAGAGCCTTTGGCTTCCTTAAAATGGTTGGGAGGAGGGGGAGGAAAGGGCGGGATAAAGGCAGAGCTGGGCCATGACATCAGCGCTGATGCAATTCCTTGGAAGAACATCAATGTCTTCAGAGAGCCCCAGAAATCAAAACCAGCCCTCAAGTGCTCCTCACCCAGCAAGAAGTGACCAAACAGCAGGGCCTGTGCTTGGAGGTTCCTCCAGCTCCACTTTTGCAATACTAATAAGTAATTCCTAGGGACTAACTGGCGATTTTTTAAACTTTCCCTTTCATGCAAGGGATATTTTGCAACCTAAGCACTGCTACCATATAACCAATGATTTAGCTGAGGGGTTTTATAGTCTGAAATGGCTTTAAAATTTGTTTGGAATTACCCTGAGTACGTTTTAAACACTTAAATTGTCATCTTTGCATTTTGGACTATTCATGATGCACTATAGGCTATTTTTTATTTTTTTACTTTTTTTTTTTTTTGCTCCATTAGATTGCAGAGTAACTCGTCCATTGTTTTACCAACCCCTCCTAAAAAGAAGCTGACAGCACATCCAAAGCACACTTTACTACAGGAGCATATCCAAAGCACTCTTTACAACACATTTTTTTTTGGGAGGGGGATGGCTTTTGGCTGTCACCATCTCTGTCCATCAACACCTGTATATCTGCCTCTGCCAGCCCAGGGCTGTACCCAGCACTGCTTCTCACCCAAGCCTGACCCAGGGAAAGGTGCAGAATGTTTGGCACACCCCCAAAAGCTACTGGGCTCTGGCTTATTTGGTTGGTTAGTTAGAAAGAGGTGGGAGCATCCTCTGTCCCATCACCACGGTCACAGGATCACAGAATGATTTGGGTTGGAAAAGCCCTTTAAGACCATCAGGTCCAACTGGCACCACATCTATATGGCTTTCTTAAAGCCTTTTTTTTAAGGCTTTTAAATCCCTTTAGGGATTTGACCCTCCAGGGTCAGCAGTGGAGGAGCAGGTGTGAGCATCCTCCATCCCCCCTCCGTCCTCACCAGCACCTCGGAGCTCTGCAGGCAACTGAGGCTCTCATTAAGTTTCAAGGATTAATTTTGTGCTTTCTGGTCTCTTTAGAAAGCTCTCAGCTTTTTCTGGGGGATCTGCTTCCCACCTTTCCACCACCTTAACCTTCTTCCCATGCTGTCCCTTGTGTCCTCCTGCTGGGAATCCCTGGGGGTCCCCATTCTGCCCGGGTCCTGGGGTCTCCCACACCTGACAGGTCCTTTCCTCGAAACCCCTGGAGGAGAAACAGTAAAAATGGTTTATGGAGGAATGGGTGGGTTTCTGGGCAATAAAACCCAGAGCCATGGAGAAGCAAGCTCCTGTGTAATTACAAAGACAGAGGAGATGGCTTCCATATGTCTGAGTGGGTGTGAGGGGCCCTGAGCCTGCATCTGCTCCCTTTGTTCTGCTGGGGGAAAAAGGAGAGAAAAAAAGAGAAAACAGACAAGGGAACCTGGAGAAAATGACCTCTTGCTAAACCCTGGCCAGGGCTCTCCTGATGCTTTGAGGATCAAGGCACAGCAACATCTGGCCCAGCCTGGAGCACCCTTGATCAATAAATTGTGCTACCAGGGCACAAAAAATCAGAGAGATCTGAGCAGCATTCATTAACGAGCTCGTTAAGTGATTGATACGCTTAATTTTCCTGTCAAATGTGGACTTCCCTTGTAAACATGTCAATTGAGAAAAGTTCAAGCTTGTCACTGGGATTTATGGCTGGAATAACACGGAGGTGGAAAAGAGCTCCACGTCCCCTGTGGCCACTGTTGTTTCCTATTACACGCAGGGCCAGCCAGCCCAGGTGCTGCAGTGGCCTTCTCCTGCCCTCCTCCTCCTCCTCCCTGCCCACAGCTGAGATAACAAAACCAGACTGCCCACTGGCAAAGCCCCAGAACTTGGCCCCTGCACCAGTTCTACCTTGGCCAAGTGGAAGCTTTAAGGGTGCTTTTGATGGGACCCAAATCCCACTGGGTTTTCCTTCCCTTCAACAGCTGCATGGCAGCTCAGTGCAAGACCCAAGGTCCTAGCCAGGATATTTCACATCATACCAAAGCCATCATAGACATTTTTAGCCATTACAACCAAAGCTGGCTTTTTTTTTTTTTTTCCCCCCCTGTATTCTGCCTTTTTTTCTCTACTCCCATTAGTATCCCCCCAGAATATTCAAGGGACAAACTGGAACCTGCTGGGAATGCCAGTGTGGTTGTGCAGAGAATTCAACCCCTGCCCTGCCTTTCCCAGGGATCCCCTTCTGGGCTGGGCACAGCTATAAATAAGCTGTTTTGTGACTGATTCATTTTTATTTCTGTTCACTTTTATCACGAAACAGCAGTCATCGAATCGACACCTCAGTTCCCTTGAGCATATTCCCTCTGGTGTCATTTTTTGATAAATGCCAAGAACAGCCTAGCAGCAGGAGACCATTATCCTGTGACATGCTCCACTCTGCTCACATTATCTCTAAAATAACACGGATGCTCACACAAATCCCCACAGCACTTGTGACAGGGACCAGAGACAGACCCAGCCTGGCTGGACCAGGCTCAGCTCAGCCACTTCTTGCTTTTTTCCCATTTTGAAGCTCCAGGCGTTTTTGGGCTGATCCAAAGTTTTTTGGCTTTGTATTTTTATGATTTCTTTTAGGCCGAGTCAGGGCTGGAGGAACCTGTGAGATTGTGGGAGAAGATCAACATCTCACTGCTCAGATGGGGACATAAACTTCTCCCAGATTTTGGAGTAATCCTCCCTTCTCTTTTCCTTTTTTCCCCCCCTTCTTCTTTCCTCTTTCCTCTTTCCTCTTTCCTCTCTTCTCTCTTCTCTCTTCTCTCTTCTCTCTTCTTTTCTCTTCTCTTTCTTTTTTCTTTTTTCTTTTTTTCTTTCTTCTTTTTTTTTTTTTTTTTTTTCACCCCACAAACTTAGGAACAAAGAGCAACAAGAGGGAGAGCAACACCAACCCAAAGTTCAGGTTTCACCTAATCCCCCAAATTCATGTTTTCTGTGCATTTTTTAACATAAATCATGAAAACCTGAATATCAATTTGCTATGGAAATGGAATTTTCCAGGGGGGATTCAGGGATACTTTTTTTTCTCTTAGCAAAACCATCATGTGAAAAGCCAGCAGATTGGGCATTTGAGGTAAGGGCATCACAGCAACAAGAGCCCCATCCTCTCCCTAGGGATTTGCCATGGATTTTGTGGAAGCCCTGCACCCTCTCACTATTTATTTTTCCTAATACGAGACAATTAAAGGGTAATTAGATCAGATCATGTCAGACAAGATGAATGCTGTTGGAAGGGTGATACTAATGTGACACAATAGGACATTGTTAACAGGGGGAAACCTTCAGAACATATTAATGGAAGGGAAGGAGGGAGGAAGAAAGGGAAAGAAGGAAAGTTTTGGTCTGTCTCACCTTTCCCAGGTGGCTCAATCCAGTGCCCAGGACTCATCCCTGGCATCTTTGCTGCTTCCAATTTGATTTGGTGCCTCTGCAAAGTACTGTGGGTGGCTGGGGAGGACGTGCCCAGGGTTGGGTGCCAAAAAATATCCCCAAACCACAACTCCTACACCCACCTCCTGCTGGGTTCCTCTTGCTTTGCTCAGCCTCACCATCTCTGCCCCTGTGCCCCTCTCCATCTCCAACCTGGGAGCAGGGTGGCAAAACTTGGAGGGGGGGGAAAGAATGAACAATTATTTCACAGGAGAAGGTTCCAGCTGGAGCAGTATCTGGTGGTTGAGCATATATCTAACAAAGGATTGTTATTTAAGCAATAACCCTTGAGAAATTGGTCGTTACCAGCATTAAACGACTCAGCCCATTGCCAAGGATGGTTAACGCTCTAATAAACTGGTCATTAACTGCAGTAACAATGAATTTCGAGGGGATTATTGCTATTATAAACCTTAATCAATGGTTTATAACAGCAATAATGTGGCTCTGTCTTTTAATGGTAAGTAGTGCGGCATGAGCGGGCTGCTCGGGAATATTTTCAGGCAGGTTGGGAAGACAAAAGAAGGCCTTGAACACTCACCAAGCCCAAAGGTCCTGGGGAGGAGGAAAGGGCAAGTGAGGGCTACAAGGAGAGGGGGTGAGGTGGCCACAGCCTCTGCAACGGGGCAATGGTGCCACCCGCCTTGCCCAACCCGCTTTGGGCAACTGAAAGCCCCAAATTTGGGTTTATCCGTGGAGATACAAGAAGGTAACAACCTGACATCAGTGTCTTGGCAGCAAGGGGGTGAGCAGCATCTCCTCTTCTTCAGCTGAGCTCCAGCAAAAGCTGCTGGGGCTGCCTCCTCTGTGCCTCCTTCCCCAGGCAGGCTGGGAGGAAGCCCTTCTGGGGCTGAAACTCGTCACCCCCATCCAGGGAATTATTTCCACTTCTGGGTCAAGCACCTGGGAGCTTGGGCACCTTTGCTTCAAAGCTCCAGCAGATCCAGGGAGGTCCCAGGGGTGGGCAGGGTCACCTCCAGCAACTCGGGGTGCAAAGCCTCTGGCCAAGGAGTGAGATGCAATTATGCCCTAATGGAGATTTTTCTCTTTTCTGGGTTTGTGATTTTTCTGGCTCTTCAGAGCTGGTCTCAAGCCCTGCTCTTACCTCTGCTCTCCCTTGGCTCAGCTGGAGGAGCAAAGCATCATCTTGCATTAGCCTGGGTGAAACCACAAGGAGTTTGGGCCTTTGGCTGCTTTTGGCCAATTTTCTGACACCCTTTCCAACGTGGTCTTGCTCTTGCCTCCTTTTCTTTGTTTGTCCTCAGAGTGGAGAGGGTGGTTGGTGACTTTTCTCTCTGCACTTTTAAAATTTTTTTCTTTTTCAGAAGGTGGCTGCAACGGAATAAATTGGAAAGTTTACTTCATGTAGCACGGAAATAAAAAAGCTCATTCAGAAAGTTAATGATTTATTTTATAGTTTCATTATCAGGGTCACATTACTCAATAGCATTTCAAACATGTCATTTGTACAAACTATGGTAATTAAAATTTATAACGTACTTCATCAGCGGCATATGAATCTTTTAGCCAGCACTCTGCTGTCATATAAACAGTGTAATTTCAGCTGCAATTCACCCTTTATTGGCTCTCATTTGTGATTTAACAGCCATCAATGACTGTGCTATAAAGAATAAATTAACCATCCGTAAACCTTATGATGACAGGGACAGTCAAACAGACTCTGCCAGGCCCTGGCTGGCCAACGGAGCTCAGCCTGGGCAGTGCTGGTGCCAAGGTGTGATGGCTCCTGTCACCCAGGTGCTGGCCACCAATCATGTCACCACCACCTTCACCAGTGGCTTCCAAAATGGAGATTTTTTTTTTTTTTTTTCCCCTGGTGCTACCAGATCTCTCTGCTCCTGCAATCACTGCCTCGCTCTCCCTCTGGCTGCAGCATCAACCCCAGACACCTTCACCTGTGATCCTGACACCCTCTGCTGTGACATCCCCCAAGTTCTGGCATCCCCCTGAGAGCAGCAGCTCCAGGACCACCCAGTCCTCACCCAGCACCAAGGGAGGGGGACTCAATGGGAAGTCCCCAGGGGCTGTCACCTCGGAGAACGCAAATCCAAAGCTCAGCCTTTCCAGCCCTGGGAAGCTTTATGGAGCTGAGTGGAGATCTACAACCAGACAATTCTTAAGCAGGGGCTCTTTGCAGCCAACAATTATCCAACAGTTTCTCCCTGCCCATCTTTTGCAGAGGGAGCAGTGCCTTTTAATGGGATCCCTCCCGTGCTTGGAGCTGACACTGTGCAAAGCTAATAAATGATATGGATTGGATTTGTTACTGAGACATCTCCAAGGAGCCCGGGTCATACAGGCCAATAAAATTGGCCTCATAAATTTACCCTGACACACAGGATTACTCCAGCATTGCTGAGGTCACCTTCTCACACTGATTTATTGCCAGCCCATGGGTTAATAATACTGTTTACGGGGCTGTTGTTTTCCCCTCCACGTCGCCGGGATTCATCAGCGCGTCCGCGCCTTCGCCCTGCTCAGGGTGAGGGTGGGGGGTGAGCCTGATTGATGCTTTTTGGCAAGAATTTGTGTGTGTGTGTGTGCTTAAAAAGCCTTCTGAAAGACCTCTGCAGGAGGAGGGAAACTTTTCCTTCACCCAATCCCAAAGGGGAGGAACTGGAAATGTTCTGGGCAGTTTCCCCGTGTCTGGGCAGCGACTCTGGAGTTTTGTGTTGGGATTTCTCCATGGTGCAGAATCATAGAAAAATCAAGAAAGACAGAAATGAAGATAAAAAAATCACAGAAAACTGCAAATCTCACTCGATTTGGTCCTCAGGAGAGTGAGGGGCAGCACAGTGTCCTCTGCAGAGGGGATGCACAGGGCAGGCGCAGCTGCGGTGTTCCCTCTCCAGGAGGGAAAAAGAGGAGGGAGACTGTGTCCCAGATGTTGAAGTGAAGGTATGGACAGTGCAAACACAATGCCTGAAGGGTTTGCTGGGTGCTGAAGAGGTGCCTCCATCTCAGCTGGGTGCTGAAGAGGTGCCTCTCCTGACTTGGGTGCTTGAGGCACAAAGAGAGGCGGGCAGGTTGCCGGACAGAGTTTTGCTGCCTTCAGGATGCTCAGGTGAAACCTTGCTCAGCAAACACTTGCTTTGCAGGACTTCAGTGTTTTCCTGCCAAAGAAATATTACTGGATATCCGTGGATGGGGGAAAGCACGGGTGCAGGGCTGGGGAAACAGAAAGCATCAACCCCCCTGGCTCCAAACACGACGCTTAGAGCCAAGACACAGCAAAGCATCTCTGCCTTGCCAGAGATGTGCTTCAGAGAGCTGCACAAATAAAAATGTCTTAAAACTAACACTTAAAGTGTCTCCATACTTCCCCAGGGACACTTCTGTCCCAAAGGACCACGGGCTCTCCAGCTTAGCTCTCCCTGGATTTAATTCCACTCCATACAGAGAAGCAGCTCCTGGTGTGGTGGCTCTGGTCCTGGTCACTCTCTCCTCAGCTTCTGACTCGGTTTCCCAGTGGCTCTCTACACTCCCAGCACCTGCTTTTCCTTACTGACTTGTGTGCTGCACCAGCAACAAGGATAAGCCTGTGTATTCCATGAGAAAACATGGAAAAACACAGCCTGATGGGTTCTCCCCTTTGCTCCCCAGTTCCCTCTCTTGGGATTCCCCGGGTCTGTCCACGCTCAAAACCCTGCAGCAAGGTGAGGCAGAGCTGTGTGTCCATCCATCCCCCTGTCCCTGCTGGGCTGATGTTTTTGGAGGTCCTCTCTGTCCCTTTCTCCAGCTGGGAGCACATCCCCACGTTTTTCCCATCCAGCAGCCAGGCCCTGGGGCACTCAGCCTGACTCCTGCTGCTCCCTGTTCTTTTCATCCTGCTGTAATCAGAGGGGACAGGTGAGATGTGCTTCAAAACACTGTAATCATATTTTAAATGGAAATGAAATGTGTGAATTAAATGTAAATTACAGCAGAATGGAAGGACAATCACTATTAGTTAAGGTCTGACACCTATTTTTGCAGACCTTTCCTAAATGCCACAACTTGTTTCTCTGCACTTGTGACGAGGACTTGTAATTACCTGGCAGCTGCTCCTGGGTACCATGGGGGTCTGGGTATTTTAAATAGCAATGGACTGCTTGTTGGTTCAGTGGAATTATGAAGCAGCAATGATATTTTTATTCAGGAGCCACGAAAATAAACCTTGGTGTTTTTCCCCCTGAAAAGGTGAGGCAGTAATACAAAGGGACATTTTTATAGAGTCCATTTATTTAAGGGTTCCCCCATTTGCTTTTATATTGGAAAAATATGTGCCCTGCCAATGAACTGAAATTTCTTCTTTATCTTTAATCTCTACCCCACCTCCTCCCAGCCACAGGCTATTCCTGAAGCCTCCCAACAAAACCTGGCACCCCCCAGACTGTCTTCTGGGTTACAACCCCTTGGGGTGGGCAAGTGAGTCCCAAGGGGAGCAGAAGTGATTTGAGGAACTTTTCAGCTGGGGAAAAAAAAAAAAAAAACCTTGTCCTGAGGAAGCCAAGAGCTAAGTGCTGATTTGATCTGTCACTGATACCCGGGGCTACTTGGCAAAGGTTTTATTTTCCAAGTACTGGACAGTAAATAGTCAAATGAAAACTGATAGCTCTGAGACCCTGACCATATCCTCGTGTTCCTCTTGTGTGTATGAGCTGGTGAAATGCCCAGCTCAGGGCATCACGGGGCTTCCACAATTGTTTTTATGGGCTCTCAGACATTCAGCCATCCTCAGAGCCTGCCCTCAGCCAGGACCAGCACCCAGTGGTGGTCCAGGCCAAGGAGAGAGGAGAGGCAGGAGCATCCTTGCTGCTTTGGGCAGGATTTCCCTTCCTTATTTCAAAGCAGAAGGATATTTGGGTTTAATTTCTTGCAATATTGTACTCTGGGATAATCACAACATTTAATTCTGGTTTCAATAGTTCTTTCTTACAGATATATATATAGAAAGAGAGGGCACATTGAAACAAAATGCTTTTTGAAGTGGAAAAAACCCTTTTGCCATTTAATTCCTGAAAGGTCAAACCGAAATGCTTTGGCCTTCTCGAAATGATTTTCTCCTTTGATTTTTCTTTCCAAATGCAATTTCATCAAAATCAGTTGGGTTTCCACAAATGTTTCACCTTTGGTGAAATGGCATCTCCTGACAGAGAAGTGGTTGGTGGGGAAATTTGGGATCAGCTCTTGCTGGGAATCAGGACCAGCTGGCTGGGAGGAGCTGGGGGTGGGGGTTTGGTTGGTGCCACCAGCTCCGGGCAGGACTTCTCCAACTGAGTTGTCACAGCTGGAAATGAACTGCCAGGAGTCCAGGGGAGGAGGACCAAGGGGAGGCACCCTGAGCAGGGTGCTGGCTGGGGCCCTGAGCACAGAACACTTTGTTTTTTCTCCTGGAAGCCACGGCTGACCAGGGGGGGAGGTGATGAAGGGGGAAACATCTCCCGTTCCTATCAGGTGATTCACTGCCCTGGCTCAGTGCTGAATTCTCCCTCCTCCCTGAGCAGGAGCACTGGGAGGATCCAGAGCCTTCCTTCCTATTTTTACAAAGCTTGCAGCATTGTCAGAAAGGAAAGGGTACCATCTGGTTAGCCCTTGTTTACTGCACACCCTGCCAGTTTGAGCTTATTAATCATATTTACCCAAGTATCTTAATTACTCCCTGTCTAGCGACTTGCCTTGCACTCAGCTGTTGACCCACTCCCCTCCCCTTTCCTCTGCTCTTCTTCTTTTATTTTTTTTTTTTTCTTCTTCTTTCCCCTCCTTCTTTTTAATTCCTTTCTATCATTAATCACAGGACCAGCGTGGGCAGAGGAATCTGTGGCTCAGCTCTCCCCGGCGCTGCTCTTGGAGCCGGCCCCACCGCCTCCTGCCAAACTTTGCATCCCTGGGGTCAGAGGAGGGGGAACGGGCAGCACTGGGGGTCGATCCAGCTTTTTCCTTATCCCACCTTGGGCTGGCAGTGCTGGTAGGGGTGAGCTTGGGTGAGGAGATGGCATTAAAGATGGTAATTTGTTGATCCGGGCTCTCCCGGCGCTGGGGCGCGAGAGTGGCAGCGTTTTCTTTACGACCTCATAAAGTCACAGCCGAGAGGCTGATTTGGAAAACAAACTGCCTCAGGTTGACAGATAATTAGATACAGGGGACATATTATACGCCTTTGCATATAAATGTGCTCTGAAGCACGTTGGTTCATCAGAAGTTGAGGCGCGGGGAGAAGCGGGTTCTCCCGGCACACCAGGATGGATGTGCTGGTGCAGGCTTCAGCTGGTGGCTCCATTTTATGGCCCTTTCATCTGCTGTTTGCTGCTGTGCTTGAGCACGGCCACACTTTGGTGGCAAAGCTGCCCTGCTCTGCTTGGGTCTGGTTATTTTTTACCCTCGGAGCTTCTTTCTTCCCACAAGACAGCGCTTGAGTTCTGCATCTTGGGTTTTATGGTCCTGCGCTTGCAGCAGGGAGGAGTGGCTGAATGGGGGATTCATTACTGTTATTACTATTTTTGTGTTCCTATATCACGTCCAAACCTCACTCTTCCCCAGAGCCAGCCTGCTGAGAACAGCAGAGCAATTCGGAAATGACACAGCCCTTGTATTTATACGGCAATTCAGCATCCTGCTCTCCCAGCCCCCGAACCACGAGGTTTCAGATATTAAAACAAAACAAAACAGTTGGGTTTCTTTTTATGCACTTCAAGATTTAAGGTGTCATCCAGCCCTCTTCTCAGGCTCTCAGGGTCTGCTTTTTCCAAACCAAAGCCAAGCTCCCTGCAGGACCAGGGCTCCTGCTGGGGTTATGTTCAGAGCATCAGCCCAGCTCGCAGGATCTCACCAAATTTTGCAGACATAGCTGCATGCCCCTCTGCTCACCTTCCAGTGGTTTCCTCCCCTTCCAAATCAGATCTGCACCTCACTAAGATAATCCTTCTTTCCCAGCTACCCCCCACATATCCCTCTATTTTGGGGGTGATGCAGGAAATGGCAGTGAAATGACCATATTCCCAAGGAAAGCTTCGCCACGAGCCCTTCTCCCCCAGAAAGGGGAAAGAAAGATCTGTCAGAAAAGGAAAGAGAGAAAAACCCCAACCCTAAACCCCCAGCAGCCCCCAATGGAAGGAGGGGCTATAAATAGAGCTGTCACTTTGATCAATTAGATCTTTTTGTTAATTAGGACACACTGATTTAGGAGTTGCCCAACCAGCCGGACCTCTCAGCTTTCCCTTCTCTCTCACATCTTCCACTTTCAAGTCGAAAAAGCAACCTGGGCACGACTCCAGGATAAGGTTGGAGCCACCCAGCTCCTGGAGGAACCCAACCAACCAGGACCAATAACTCCAGCTGCCACCCAGGGGTGGGGGTACCCCCGGGAAAGTCCCCACAGGGGCTCTAAGAGGCACCCAGCAACAATCCCCTCCATTGACAGGTGTCCCTCAAGGCTGAGAGGTGGCTTCCTGAGATTTGCATCTACCACTTCCCCTGCCCTTCCAGGCTTTGCAGCTTTCCTCTCCTCATCACTCGAGTCGGAGGGAAGAGAAGGGGAGGGGGGGGGGAAAAAAAAAAAAAAAAAAAGTGCTGCGCCGTGTGGATTATTGTGCGTTTGTCATCTGGAATGGTATAAGCTGTAGGTACAGCATCTCCCAGCGGTGATTTATGGCCCCTGTCAGGCAGCACCAGAGCTTTGTCTGCTGTAGCGTGGAGGATGAATGCGGAGCTGTCAGCCCGGCCCGGGCACTCTCCCTCTCGCTCCGCTCCGAGCTCTCGCTCCCCATTTCACGCCACTGAACATAAACAATCTTTTGTAAACCTGACAGTCACACTTGCTTCTTTGGAAACATAAAGCAGGAATGGATGACTCGGCTTTCAGTCCCCACTCGCCTGGGCTGGGCAGAAAGCTCTGCAGGAGGCCGGGAAAAAATAATAAAAAAAAATTAAAAAAAAAAAAAGCTGAAGGATGCGCGGTCCTGGCACACGCGTCCCGTAAACACACGTGGTTCCCAGCCCTGTTTCTGACCCACCAACCTGGTCCCCCAGCCAGGCACATTTCTGACCCCAATTCCTGCCGTAGATCTTCCCCCCCTCAAGCAGGAAATCTGAGAGTGGAGCAGCCAGGGGATGATGCCGGCTCGGTGACAAACTCCCACCTGCCCACCAGAGGGAACAGGAAGCCTGACAAAAACTAAAGCACTTTAATCAGTATTTAGAATCATTAAGGATGCAAAAGGCCTTCAAGGACATTGAGTCCAACCCAACTCCCACAACCACTGCAGCATCTCCTGAAACCACATCTTGAACCCCTCCCTGGGTGTCCCATCTCCCAGGAATGGTGACTCCAGCCCCTCCCTGGGCAGCCCATCCCAATGCTTCACCATTCTTCCAGTAAAGAATATTTTCCCAATAACCAACCTAAACCTCCCCTGGCCCAACTGAAACTCATTTCCTCTCATCCTGTCACTGGTTACTTGGAAGAAGAGACCAAAACCAGTCCCTCTCCAGCCTCACTTCAGGTGGTTGTAGAGAGCAATAAGATCTCCCCTGAGCCTTCTCCTTTTCAGATTAAATAACCCCAGTTCTCTCAGTTATTCTTCATACATGATGCCCTCCCAACCCCTCACCATCCTCAGAGCTAAATCTTCCTCCTCTTCAAGCCAAGAGAGAGAAGCCCCAACCCCATGTGTCCTTTCCTGCTGCCCCCAGCACCCCACTTTTCACCCAGGAAAAGCTTTTTGGGTGCCCCAGCAGGTGCTGGTGCCTCTCCATGCCATGTTCTGCACCAACAGCTGCAGCCTGGCTGGGAACATCTCTTCCCTGATGCTTTCCTTCCGTTCCCAGTCCTTTCCCTGGGACTTGGAGAGCAGGGATGGGGTGTGTGTGTCTGGGGAGGGGAAAGAGTGGAGGAGGGAAATAGCTTGCAAATAGTTTGCTGGTTGCTTTTCCAGATGGTTTGTTTTGGAAGTTTCTCCGGGCTGAGTCTTGAACATCTGCTGAGGAGGAGCCTGCGTGGTGCTGGTGCTGGAAGGGCAGAGTCTCCCAGCACCATGGAAGGGTGCAGGAGGGTGTCCAGGCACCCCATGCCCAGCCTTGCACCCTCTGCTCTGCTGAGCTGCACTGCAGGGATGATTTGTGGGTGTCAAAGACACCCAGAGCTCAGGGGAAAACACCTCCTGTTGAAATCTGCATAAATCTGATGGAGCAAATAAGTCTTAGACCGTGGCCTTCCCAATGGCTTAAAAAAAAAAAAAAAGCAACCCACAACAAAACCACCAAAACTATGTCTATTTGTGAGCAACCAGACATCAGTATTTTTGAGACAGCTCTGCCTTGAGTTTGGCTGCTGAGAGAGTGGATTTATTCAAGGCTGGGCTGGTTGGGGCTGACCAGGCTGGAGGAACCACCAGAAAATATGAGTAACCAGTTGAAGGGAGCAGTGACAGGAAAGAAAACTTTCCTGGCAGATTGCTAGGGAAGTCAGTGGGTTCTTGGGTGACTCGTTGTTGCCACCACCTCACGGAGAGCTCTGGTGTTTGTGGAAGTGCTGCTGGGTTTGCCTGCAGGAGGGTCCAAACCAGCAGATCCAAGCCAAAAGTGCTACGGAATCATTCACTCACAAGTGAGGATGGTTGCAGCCACAGATGATCTAGAAAAGGAAAAAAAAAAAAAAAGAAAAAAATAATGATGAAAATAATGATGAAAATAATAATGAAAATAATAATAATAATAATAATAATAATAATAATAATAATAATAATAATAATAATAATAATAATAAAGCCTGGGGTGATGCTCGGAGCAGGGCTTGTCCCTGTTTTCAGGGCTGGGTGAGTGAGGAAGGAGCTCCAGCATCTCTGTCCTCCTTCTCCTTCTGCTGATTTCCCCCTCAGAAGTCCACAGGATTCTTCAGCCACAGTCCCCCAGCATTCCCAGGAAGCCCCTCCTGAGGATGCTCTGCCCCAGCAGCTGAGTGGGCACAAGGAGAAGCCCCATGGGTGGGTGTGGGTGAACATGGATGGGGAGGAAAAAGCAAAACCCAAGCAGGGAGAGACACAAAAGCCACCAGCATGGTTGGATTTGTTTTTTTTCAGCTCTGACCCAAGGACTGCATTGAGAAGCACCTTCCTCTGCTGCTCCCCTGGAGAGGGCAGAAGCAAGAGCTCTGCCAGGGCACCACTTCCACTTTACACAGGGTTTTCATTTTAATGAACCCTCAGTGGTTGCAAGGTTACATCTTTGAATCCATTTCACCCTCCTCTCCCCACAACCTGCTCATAAGTAGGAGAGGTGCTGTGGTTAATTGAAAGGTCATTTGCAGCTTCCATCAATTTGCTTTTCTCTCCCCTTACAGCCCACCTATCATTTTACTCAGGGGCAAACCCAGAAATGGAATGGAAAACAAGCTGTTTGGAGAGAAATGATAATGAGGTGACCAGTTTGGAGGGTGGTGTACTAAACAATTCAATTATTATTATTCTTTTTTTTTTTTCCTTAACAAAATAATTGGTTGCTGTGTGGCAACGTGTGAAAAAAAAAAAAGAATAATAATAATAAAAAAGATGGGACCAGCTGGTCCTTCTGGTTGTCAGTGCAGCTGGGAATGTCCCCTCAAACATCACTTGTGATTTCCTGGGACTTGGCAAAAATCTTAGAGGACTGGGACACATTGGGTCATATAATAAGTATATATATAAGTTTGTATAATAAATAAGTAATCAAGGAAATCGTTTAGTCCTTTCCACATGGACACCCTTGCTCCTTCCCGGAGATGAGGGAAAGCAGACAGGGATTGGAAAAGCCACGGGAAGGGATAAAAACTGAAGAGATTTTCCCTGGCATGAGCAGAGCCACTTGGCCAAGGAAGTGCTGGTGGTGGTTGGGCCACAGCCCCCCCTGCACCCCCAGAACTTCACTGCTTGCCCCTGCCAGCCTGCAGCTGGTTGGGTATTTACTTTGCAACTTGTTTTCTACATTTTTTTGCTGCAAACACATGCAGGGGGGATGTGCAGGAAGACCACGAGGCTGCCAGCTGTGCTCTGTCACCAGGCAGGACACAGGACACAGACAGGACACAGACAGGACACAGACAGGACACAGACAGGACACAGACAGGACACCAATTCCTTGGCAGAACCCCTTGGGCAACCTCCCAAAGGTCAAGAGGGACCCAAAACTTGAGTGGGTTCTTCTGGGGGTGAGCAAGCCCATCACCCTCTGCTCCTGCCCCACCACAGCTTGACTGCAGCCTCTGCTGAGGTTTAATGCTCTTTCCCTGGCCTGAATTTCTCTGATTCTCCCTCCCAAGCTGCTCCCATCCCAGCTGGCCTTGCCCTCCCCACCCCCCCACTTATTTCCATGGGGAGAATTGATTCTTTTTTTTTTTGTTTTTTTGTTTTTTTCCTGCAGCTGCCTTTGCTGTACACAGGAATTATGGCTCTTTCCACACCTGTGAAAGAAACATTATCCTCAGCCTTCAAGGGTGAAGCATCTTATATTTAGTTGGACTAAATAAAAATGATTCTTCCCTATCTTTCATATCAGGATTTAAGAGCACCCTGGAGCTACAGAGTTTATTAGAACCCATAAGAAGAACTCTGCCATAAACGGGACAACAGTGGCCATAAACCTGCACCTTGAATTTGTAACAAATCTTGGGATGTTGAAGTAGGACACGGTCTTGTCTCAGTCAGCAGAAAGGGGAAAAAAAAAAAAAAAAAAAAAAAGGAAAAGAAAAAAGAAGAAATGCAAACTTAAGCAGAAAAGAAGCCTGGAAATATGGAGGAGAAGAAAGGGGGGGCAAAATAATAATAAAAATAATAATAAAGCAAAGCACACTGCTTGCCCAGTGCTCCCAGTAGCAGCCCTGAGATGGACAGAGACAGGAGGATGCTTCTGGGCTTCCCTTGCTGGGGGGGATGTGGTGGGCAAGGGGCTCAAGGATCCCTCATCCCCTCTGAGGACCCAGCACTGTCACCCTGTGCCTCTTCACTGCTGATTTAACTCTTCTACATTATTTTATTGGCACTTATTTGCCTTCCAGCTCCTTCCACTGGCAGCCAAAACCTCTTCAGCATCTCAGCCTCCAAGCTCTCTCCATTTCTACCCTTTAACCATCCCAAGGGGGATGGAGGCTGAAGGGTTTTTGGTTTGTGTGATTTCCACTTTCAGCATCCCTGGCAGATGCCTGGCTGGGAGATGCCAAAGGACTTTGGGGATTTCAGGCAGCTGGGGCAGGCTCTGAGCCACCCTCCCACACTCTACAGAGGCTGCAGGAGCCAGAGAGAATCCCAGCCCTCCCCTCCAGCCTTCACTCTTTTGTCACATTGGGTTATTTTTGCTGCTGTTGAATAGATTCAATGACAGAGGGGTTTGTTGGGCTGGTTGGTTTTTTTTTTTTTTTGTTTTTTTTTTTAAGTAATTGAGTTTTATTTTGGAGAGGGAAAAATGGAGAGCTAAGTGGGAAAAGATGGGAGATAGGAATAAACCACACATCTTTTTATATAGGATCCACAGTTAATTCTTAATTAGAACTGACAGATGCTTCTCCCATAATCCTATTCCCAACATGTTCTGTTTGCTTTGTTTGGCTCTGCATGATACATGGTGGCATCGTAATGACCTTTCACAACTCGTCCTGGAAGTGTTATTGGCACTCCAATGATTTATTGCATGTTCCAGTTGATTACTGGGCCATTTGTCAACATTTTTTTTTTCCCCTCCTGCTCTCCATAAACCTGTCTCCTGTGTCACAGACATCCCCTAGCAGGAAAATCTAAACAAATACGGTGTGTGGTTTGTAGTCAGTGCCTGACTTTTACTCCAGCACAAATTCCTCCTGGCCTCAGCCAAGGTTTAGATGCTGGAGAGCTGGAATTGGGCTGGCAGGAGGTGATGGGAGCCCTGAGCATCAGCCCATGAGCCCTGCTCTTGTTTATTGGCATTTTGGTGCCACTTAGGGGAACCTGGGGGGG
>JAAWXA010000052.1:1003119-1045374 GCA_038090715.1 Florisuga fusca
CACTTAGGGGAACCTGGGGGGGTGGGGGGGAATCAGCAGTGGAATTAAACAGCAAAAGAATTACCTTCCAAATGCCTGCCTGAGGATGGGCTGGTTCTCCCCCCTCCATTGCTGCCCTGGGGATCAGAGAGCCCCAGATCGTGATCCCAGATGGGATCAGCAGCCTCAGAATGATAGGATCACAGAAAGTGAGGAGTTGAAAGGGACCTCAAAAGATGATGGAGTCCAACCCCCTGCCAGGGCAGGGTCACCTCCAGCAGGTCCCCCAAGGACACATCCAGGTGCTTTGGATGTTTCCAGGGATGGAGACTCCACAGTCCCCCTGGGCAGCCTCTGCTCTGCTCTGTCACCCCCACAGGGAAAAAATTCTTCCTGATATTGATATGGAACCACCTCTGCTCCAGTTTATCCCCATTGCCCCTTGTCCTGTTGAAGTCACCCCTGAGAAAACCTTCACTCCATCCTCCTGGCACTCACCCCTTCCAGATTTATCACCATGAATGAGCTCACCCCTCATTCTCTTCTCCAAGCTCCAGAGCCCCAGCTCCCTCAGCCTCTCCTCCTCAGGAGATCTCCCACTCCTTTCAGCATCTTGGTGGCTCTGTTCTGGACTCTTCAATCAGTTCCTGGACCTTCTGGAACTGAGGAGCCCAAAACTGGACCCAATATTCGAGCTGTGGCCTCAGCAGAGCTGAGCACAGGGGCAGAATCCCTTCCCTGGACCTGCTGGCCACACTGTTCTGATCCAGGCCAGGATGCCATTGGCCTTTTTGGCCACCAGGACACATTGGTGGCTCCTGGGCATCCTTCCATCCACCAGCACCCCCAGGTCCCACTTCCATGACATCTGACTTTGCTCCAAGGAGGAGCAAATAACGTGCAGATAAGTTGCTGCTCCATTGCATCTCATGCTCATTGCCTCCTGGTGTCTAAATGCCCATCATGAGGTTTAATGGGACAACTCCAGAGCAGACACCACCCAATTCACCAACTCTTGGAGCAGACACAGAGGGCTATCACCTTCAAAAAAAAAAAAAAAAAAAAAAAAATTCTGAGGATAGAAATGCAATTATTCAAAGAGCTAGCAAGGAGCAGCTTTCCTTGGGCCAGCGAAGTCCCAGTCCCCCCCTGGGCACCCTGAGATGGATGCCAGGATTGGAAGCCCTCCGAATCACCTGCCTGCTTTAAAAAATCTTGGCCTGTGAGTAAAGTGGATGTCGTGGCTGTGAGAGTGGCCTGGAGCATCTGTGCTGCATTTTGAGGAAGCTTTTCCAGGCCTGGGTATAAATCACCCCCTTGCTGCAGTAAAGGCAAAGGTATTGTTTCACTGCTGTGACATCAATGCAGGCCACATAAATAATTTTTTATTAAGTGTGCAGTGCCCTGTAAAAATACACACACACACACAGAGTCTGCAGAGAGAATGCAGAAGCAGGGCTGGCTCTGAAAAACCTTTTCTGTCCAGAAGAGGATGGGATGAGAAAAGAAACTTGCTGGGGTGGTTGGGTCTTCTTCCAATTCCAGCTCTGATGGGCATGTAATGTATGGCTTAATTTCCTCTCAAATTAGACACTTGATAAAAAAAGTTATTATATCTGTCAAGTTGCCAGGGCTTTTTATGAGTGTGATAAACTAAGAGCCACTGCTTTACAAACCTTGATAGGATGTTTCAGTACCTGGAAAACAATTTTATTGCAGCCTGGACTACTAACAAATTGCAAATACTGATTAAGCTATAAAGTTACAACAACATTAAAAAATAATGAGGGGTTATTGCAGGAGGGGAAGGCTCTTCAGCAAGGGATGCAGCATCCAGATTTCCATTGGCCAAGCTGCAAAGTGCAGCTCTGCAGAGAGATGGGCAAGCTCTGCTTCATTCAACCCTCTGCTCTTCTTCTTTTCCACCATACCTGAGCTTGCTCTGAAGGTCCAGAACCCTCAGGGATTTCTCAGTTTATGCAATCCTCTTTCCCAGCCCATGGGCTCTCCAGGACCTTGTGCCTTTCCATTGCCACCTCTCATTGCCAGGTTGCCACTGGTGATGATTTGAATCACATGCAATTGGCTTTGATCTCCTGTTAACCCTCAGAGATGAAATCCTGTATAGAAGGGACAAAAGGGACTGTCCTGGACAGCACAGATCACCTCTCAGCTCTCTTATTCTGTCCAGAGCAGAAGTGCTGCCAAAAGGATGTGTCCCACCCTGGGCACTGACCCCCACAACTCCCTTGCTCAGGAGCATTCGTGCAAAGGTTTTGAGCCACTTCACAAAGACCTGAAGACAAGAGAAGAGGGATGAAGGCAGGGGCATCACAAAACCACTGGGAATTCCATCTCCCATTCACCCTCCTCCTCCTCCCTCCCCTCTGCTGAGCTCTGGGCAGGTGGCTCTGAAGGTCCCCAGAGCCAGGAGGACACCAGGGGACACCAGGCAGTCCCAGCTGGGATGTCACACCTGGCAGATCCTCTAAATGGCATTTTTACCCTGGAGCAGGCTGCCTTCTGCAGCCCAAGGTCCTTGGGTCCTTTCTGCTTCTCGACAGCAAATTTTGTGACTCTTCCTCCCTCTCCCCTCTGCTCGAGGCCCAGGTTGATTTCTGCCTGCCTGAACTGATGCTGCTGCAATTAAAACCAGTTTTGGGGCTATTGGCAGTAAGGGGGATTCGTAAAGTTGATTTAAAAAAAAACAACAACCTTCATCAAGGAATGTAACTGGATGAAAGAGAGGATACAAGCATGCAGGCAGAAAGATGAAAATAAGAGTGAGAAAACATCCCCTGGGCAGGCAAATGGTCCTGGGGAGAGGATCCCCTTAGAATTATAGAAAGTGAGGAGCTAGAAGGGACCTCAAAGGATCATCAAGGGGTCCACACCTTCATCCTTGGTCTGACCTGGGAGAAGAGCCCTTTGATCTCTCCAAGACCCAAGCTAAAAGCACAGTTTTTTTCTTCTGACCCACCTAGAGGGGAAATTATGGAAAAAAGATTGCACAAGGAGAGAGAAAGAGGAATCTTTCTTTTTAACTGAACTGACTCTATGAAAAAAATGCCCCTTCTGCAAGATGTGAGTGGAAAGCTTCCCACGAGCTGTGGTGTCCCCTGGCTCTGGGCAGGATTTCTGCAGGTGAGGGTGGCAGCAGAAAGCTGAGAGCTGCATGGGGAGGAGGTGGATGGGGGGATGCAGAGCAGAGATGCTCCCACAGCCCCTGCGAGGCATCCCAGCTAAAAAAATGCAACTCATGAGCTGAGAAACAGTTGCAGATACCCCAGTTCTGCTGCTGCTCACCTCACCCCAACCCTCTGTATCCTTTACCTGGTACAAAAACTCCTGCAAAGAGCCAGAGAAGGTCCCTCACTGTCCCACCCAGCAGAATGTCCTGGGTCCCCAGCACTCCAGCTCCAGTTTACTGAGCATCCATCACCTCTCCTGTCCCTCAAGGTGAGCCTGGATGTGGCTGGCACCTGATGGGAACCCGTGCTGCTGAGGAGCCTCATCTCCAAGTGTTTTCTTATGCACACACATTTTGCTTGATTTAGGGAAGCAGGCAAGAAGGATTTGTCTGTGGAGGCTTTGCACCTTCGGCAATTATGTCTGCAGCCTGGAAAACAACAGCAGCAGGGAAGGGGGGGGGGAAAAAAAAAAAAAAGAAAAAAAAATTCTATCATGTCAGAATAATGAGATCTGTGATTTCAGCACTTACTGGGTCAGAGACACACACAGTGTGTTATCTGTAATGCTTTCTGCTGACATTCAGGGAAATTGCATTTATGTGGAGGACAGGAGGCCCCTGAAGCAGGGTCCTGAGCAGAGCCCCAGCTCCACCTGCCCCAATCCCCCCCCTCTCCTTCCTCACAGCCCCCGGGCACCCCCTGCTTTGTTTGCTCCCTCCCTGGGACACAACCCAGAGCCCCAAGGGACTGGAGGCTGCTCCTGCCTCTTCCCTGGGGGGCTCTGCTGGAGGGATGCTCTGAGGCTGCACCTCATGGATGAAGGGGGGAGTCATTGCCATCATCTTCCTCACCTTTCTGGGGTGTCTCAGGTGAATCCTGGCAGCAGCAGGGAGTGAGGGATTATCCCATTATCTCCCCAGGGGTGAGGTTTAACCCTGCTGCAGGCACAGGGGGGATCATTGGAGATGCAGAAGGAGGTGGTGGGAAGCACCCAAGGGTGCCATGGACCCCAGGGAAGTGGCAGATGGCTGAGGAAAGGGGTGGTGACTCCAGAAGCTCATCCCTGCCCTGCTCAGGAATGCTCCAGGCTGACAGCAGATGCAGCCAGATGGTTTCCCATGGTTTCCTTGCTGCCCCCCAGGAGCCACCACAGCTGTCATCTGTGCCACCAAGGCCATGTCACCACCTCCAGCAGTGACAGGGGCACCATGCACAGTGCAAGGTGGAGCTGTGTGCCCTGGGGCTGCTGCCTCAAGGAGAAACCAATGGTTTCTCACAACCTGGAAAAAGCTCCACAGGCATTTTGGGAGTTGGAGAGAAGCAATTCCAACCCAGGAATTCCTTTCCCTCCCTCTCCCTTTAGAAACTCAGGAACAGCAAAGCTCAAAACACTGCTTTACCAATTAAAAATCCCTCTGTTTGCATCCAAACCAGCTGGTTTTCAAGCAGAAATGTGGCTTTCCAACAAGAATCCACCTTCTCATAAAAGTGACCAACCTTCTAAATGAGAGATGAATGGAGTGGCTGCCACGAGGGAGCCCTGCCCAGGGCTGAGCTTGTTGTGCAGGGGTTTCAGACTCCAGGTCTGCTCACACAGCCACCAGGTCTGGCCAAAAAGTCACTCAGAAATTCCTCTCCAGAACAGAACATCATTTTCTACTAATGAGCTGAGCCCTCAAGTCCAAGGCCTGGGACTAGGACCTGCAGAATAATTAACAGTTGCACGGGATTTTTGCTCCTTTCTACATCTCCTTCCTACTTATCATCATCCAGAGGGTTTATTACAGCTTTTTCTTCCTGTCCTCCTCTTCCTCCTATTTCTTTTTCTCTTTCTTCTGGAGGAAGAGACCCATCTCTAGATTAAAAAGATTTTATTTTCCAGCTGTTTAAGATAGGTTGAAACCCAGACCTGTGCCAGTGCCAGGGATCAAACCTCCCACTGTGGGAGAAGGAGTTCCAACCCAAATTTCACCAATACCTCCTATATTTACAGTTTTCCTTGAGGGCTTTCATTAGAGGCCACAGAGCTTTGGCAGTCGGGATCTGGAGTTTATCTTGGATCTGATCTGGAAAAAGTGTGGGGCTGATGTTTCTGGATCATTCCAGAGGAGGAGTGGGGGGGTTGCTGGGGTTCCCCCAGCTGGGGAACCTGAAGTGAGGTGGTTGCCTAGGAGGGATGGTTCATGAAAAATCTTCAACAATAGAGCAACCCCCCCCAAATCCAAGAAGTGTGTTGTATTTCATTGAAAAAACCCCCCAAAAAACAACTTTAAAGATGAATTCCTGAGGTGTGACACTGCCTGACTGGCACCCCGGGACAGGGAGATCCTGGAAAAAAGGAGAAGTTTAGGGCATTGGGTCTGCTCCTGAAATCCAACAGCTCAGTCTGGTGGGATGCAGACCCTGCATGGTCAGGGGTTTCTCTCCATGCCCAAGAAAAGGTCCCTGGAGCTGTGTTTCCTGATGATGGAAGAGGATCACAGCAGTGTAAAACGCTCTCATTCCTCCGACTGCTGATCTTTTGGGCAATTATTTGGAAGTAATGAAAGTGAATGCATGACATTTAAAAAAGAAACTCTGCTGTCAGCAGGAAAGCTGCCACATTCCTCCTGCACCTCTGAGAATACGCTTAGCTTGAAATAATGTTCATTTTAGCAGAGTTGTAAATTACAAGTGTGCTAGGGTCTTGGGGGATTTATTACCATTTGGAAAGAGGTTATAGGGCCTTGTGCTTGTGCTGCTGCATCTGGTGCATGCTACAGAGCAAGCACAGAGCAAAATTTGGAGGCAAAAGAAAGCACCTTTTATAGCTCACCTCTGGTGGCTTGTGCTGCTAACGTTACACACACACACACAAACTTCAGCAGTACAGAGGAAGGATTTTAAAAACCTCTTTCCCTGGTGTTGGCTCTAATTGACCCAGTCTTATTAACACCCAACCACCCAACCTGGCTGGGCAGAACATGGCCATCAGCCCCTGACCTGCAGCATCAGCCCCAGAGCTGTGCCTGGGTTGCAGCCCTCCTCTGGGACAGCTGTTTAATTTTCTCAGGTTTATGTTATTTTTTTTTCTTTTTTTTTTTTTTTCATTGCAGGTGTTTCATAAAAATGCAGCCATGGGCCTGGCAGGAAGCAATAAGCTTCAGCTTCCTCTGCATGAACCAAAGGGATTTCTTCCTCCCTTCTGGCAAGGAGGGGGTTATGCTAATGGAGATGAATGCTCTTCAGTCCTGACCTCGCTGTCTGCAGTTGGTAAATGCTGAAGGGTCACCTTTAGTCCATGCTATTAGTGATTAATTCATCTCAGTGTTTAGTTGATCCACCCCTTCCAGTGAGAATTTCTGCACTAATGCTGTTTGGATTCCTTTTGGTCCCTCCCTTGCAGCTGATGTTCCCCATCAGAGCTGTTGAGCAAGATCCCTTGGTTACCCTGGAGCAAGCAGGATTCTGCTCCTGGTCCCCAGCTCTGAAAGACACCAGGAACAAGTGAGTACCAGGAACCCAACCCCAGGGACAGCCAGAGGAAAGAGAAGGCTCTTAAGCCACATCAGAAAACAAACAAGCAAGGGAATGAATGTCATCCTAGCTGGATATGTAAATTCCTTCCAAGTTTCCTTGCCAGGTAACACAAAAGGGATTAATTTTTTCAACTTGCACCCGACTGGTTTTAACTTGCAGAGGTGGCTTGGTCACCCAGGGGTGCTCACAGGGGGGAAAAAGTGATTTCAAGGGAGGTGGGAGCTGTGGGGAGGGCTCAGCACAGACTGAAGGATGCAAGGGGAGGAGCACTCTGGTTCTTCCCTTTCTGCAGAGGTTTGGGCAGCAGCACTCCTGGCTGGGAGAACAAACCAGGGCTGGGGTCCCAGCAGAAGAGGAAGGATGTGTCTGAGTGCTGCTGAAGGCTGTGAGGTGCTGCAGGACAGGTGCCTTCATCTCACCCTGCACAGAGCAACTGCATCATCAGGGTTTGAGCATCCTCGGAGGAGAGGCCAAGGTGGGTGGTTTGGCACCCCCGGAGCATCCATCTCCAGGACAGCTTCAGCTCCTGTTCCAGCTCCCCAATAGTTTCCCAGTCCAGGGAGAGGATTTTCTTAGATCATGAGCTCTCCCCCCACTCCCCATCTGTTTATCTCTGGGAAGCCCATTAATCATACTCTCTGCCTGGACAGCTTATAACACCACATCCATCCTCTAAGAGCTGTTATCCTACACCCTGAAGATCTGTCAGATAAATAGCCAGGTCAGCTGCAGCTGTTCCAATATCCTGAAGGAATCAGATTTATCATTTTAGATTAAAAAAAAAAAAACACCACAAAAAACCCCAACAAACCCCAGACAAGCACACGTACCAGAAAAATCCCCCCACCCCCCAGCAGGCTGGCTGGGAAACTGTGTTTCTTGGCCTTTCCCAAATCCTGCTGCTGCTGCCTTCCATCTGCAGCCCTGTGATAAATGGCTGCAGGGTGCCAGGTACAGTTCAATGGTGAAAAAAATCCCAATATGTGACTTAGGCATCTCATCACAAGTCATTAATCTAACAGGAGCTGGGTGCCAGGACAAGGCTCCCCCTTGCTCCAGCATCATCTGGACCTGCTCTGCCCGAGGCTGCCAGAGACAGGGAAGGAGGGAAGGGAATGGAAGTTCTCTGCCATTTTCCACTCCTATAAAAAGGGCTCTCCAGGCTTTTAACCCTCTCTGCAGCCCTGAGCTCTGCCCTGCAGCTCAAACGTGCCTGCTGGAACACTCTCAGGTATCTACAGCCATGGGGAAACCTACATGGGACACAAGCCCAAAAGCAGAGCTCTGCCAGCTCCCCCAGGGCTGTGTCCCCTGGCTGGGGACAAAGATATCATCTCCTCAGCCCCAGCCCATGGTTCTGCTGGGTCCTGTCCCCCTGTGCTCTCACCAGCTCTTTTTTCCCCCCCTTTTGTGATTCCAGCTCCCTGGAAACCCCACTGGTGCCAGCAGGAGCTCCAGCCCACGGGGGATGCTCTGGCTGCCTGGTGGCACTGTCCTGAGCTCTGGCTGGGAAACCAAGTGCCCTGCCAAGGTTCCTCTCCTCCCTTCCACACCACTCACATCCTGAGCTGTGTGCCTGGTGCCAAATTGAGTTGTAGGCGTGAATTATTTAGAAGCATCAGTGGAATATTGTTGTATCAGTAACGCAGACTATCAGTTTGTGGCCTTGGGGCTGCCACAGTTACACACTCCATCACTATTTTCTCTCATGAATAATGTAGGAGGAGAATTACTCTGCATGTAGAGAATTCATACCCTGAGAAAACAAGGTTGCTCCAAAATTAATTTTCCGTACTAAAAGAGCGACAGAAAATCAATTAATCGCATATTATTCTATACGGAGACAGAGTAAGGGAAACAGGGAAAATGGCTGTAGCTATACATCAGCAAATGCTGTATTGGCAGAGTGCTTTGCAGGGCTCTGAGTTACAGCCAGCTACAAAGAAGGTAAATATATTCCACCCCAGAGAGCCCTGGAACATCAGACTCCGGAGCTCACAGCTGGGCCCTCGCTGCTGCTCTCAGCTCCTTCCTTTCTTTCTCCTTCCACTAGTGGGCTCAGATTCCCACCCTGGCAGCACCCAGCCTGGAGCTGCTTTTGGAAAGTGCCTTTCAAAACCTGGTTATGAATTTACTGCTTCATTCACCACCGAAATCCCAAAGGTGGAGGAAGAAGGGGGAGCTCAAGAGGGGATGAAGAGCGCTCACCTGGCTTGACTTGCGGAGAGGGAAAGGGTCAGGGATGCCAGCATGGGAATCCCAGGATCTGCTCCGTGTGGTGCCACCAACCTTCCATGTGGCTTCAGGCAGTCGCCCCAACTCCTTTTTTACACCTTTGTGTTCCAACAGGAACCAGTTTCCAAGGCTAACTGATCAGAAAGCCATCCTGCTGCACATCCACTAGAGGTCCAAGCGGACACCTTCCCATCCTGTTACACACATCTCATATTTCATATTTTAAAAAATCAGGAAAAGCTTGGTTGCTGAACAGCCTCCTGTTGAACAGCCTTATTATTAATAATAATATTTATTTCCCAGCCCTGGCTGTCCCACACTTAGGTTCCCCACCTCCTCAGGTGTCTCAGCATTTGCCTCTCCAAATCATCATGAGTTTCAAAGTGGGTTCTGAACCAATTCCCTGCTTCCAGAGCATGGAAACCAGGGGAACGGAGCTGCTGGGTTTCCCAAGCATCATCACAGCCACAGGACCACCCCTTGGCACTGCCAGCTCCCAGGTGGGAACCTCTCAGGGTGATACCCACAAGCTCAGCCCCAACGCACCATGTTGCTCTTGTCAACAACATCATTTTATTTTTAATTTGTTTAACACAGAGTACACACAGCCATTTGATCAGGGAGCTGAGCCACTTTAATTAATATTTAAAATTTGCTCAGAGTCTCACAGCAAAGCATCGTTGCTCCAAGTATTTCTCCAAAGGAGGAAAAACCACTCTCTGCAGAGCTAGGAAGCCAGAGTCGGCACAGGATCATGAGAGGGAGCTGGCCAGGAGGCAGAAAAATCAATGCTGCAGTCCAGAAGACCCCCAGGGACATCCCAGTGCTCCCACCAGGTGAGTGGGATTTGCCTTATGGAGTTTGCCTTATTTCTTACAGAAGTCCCCACAAACACCTGGCCCCAGGTGAGCCCTGGACACCTATGGGAAGGCTCCAACAGTCCCATGACCTGTATCTACTCCACTGCCCAGTTAGTTTTGATTAATCACAGTCAGTGGTTTAATAAATGGCATCATAATTAAGGGATGAGAAATTACGAGGCTGGCCTCAAAAAAAAAAAAAAAAAAAAAAAAAAAAAAAAAAAAAGTTCAAATGTCAATAGCATCTTCAGGAATAAAACTCAAAAATAAACTAATCTATAATGAAGAATGGCTATTCTCATCACAGCTAATTATTTTCCTCCCAGTGCTTTTGTCATCTCCTAGAACCTGTAGCTTTTAAGGGTCATCAGAGTGCAGATCACTTGCCAGCCAAGAATCCCAAGTGTTCACAGCAACAACAAAGGCATTTACAAGCTGCAGGCTGGGGGTTGTCACAGGGTTCCTAACCAGTGTGGTTTCTAGTCTGAATTTACAGGGATTTTTATTTTTTCCTTAGCATTATTAACAGGAAGAGTCGAAGAAACAATCCCCTGACCCAGCACGTCCTCTGCCACCTCTAAACGTGTCTAAAAGCCACTGCAGCACTTGGAGGCCACCAGCAAGTAAGAGAAGCCACTTGGGTGAAACCTGGCAGATCCAACCCAACAATCACCTCTTCTTCCACTCAAATGGAGGCCAGTATTTCTCTTCCATTTCTCAAAACACTAACAAGGAGGAACACCAAAGCATTTTATATTTCAGCCCAACAGTCGCACTCCTTCTCCCCTGGATCCTTCTCCCCTGCTCCCCAAAGCAGAGAATCTTTTTCCTGCCTTGGGGGGCAAACCCAGGCTTTTAGCTTGCGAGAAGAGGTGCAAACATGTAAGAACTCTGTGCTAACAGAGAGACAGCACCACGTGAGCTCATTCTCTGCCCGCATGAGAGAGCCAAAGGCTGCACACCCGAGCATCCGCACGAGCACAAATTACCCCATGACAAGCAGGACTGAGCCCTTGCAAATACCTCTCCGAGCCCCTTTCATGCTTCCAAACCCATCACCTCTTGCTCCCTCCCTGTGAATGATTTCCCTTCTGCTCTCGAGAAGCAAAAAGTTTCCCTGCACGTGGCTCGGGTGAGCAGGGAGCATCTCCGTGGGTATGGAAGTGTTTAAGAAGAGTCTGCGAGTCCCCCAGCCTGAGCAGACATGAAAGGGGAGATGCTGGGGGTGATTTATTGCCTGCTGAGCCATTTGACAGTCATACTGTTTGAAACCACTGTCCTCTGGTTTCATCCCTGGCTTGGATTAATGGGGTGGGGGGAGGAGGAGATTTATGGCAGCACAAAAGCAGCCGCTGCCTCCGCCCCAGCTGCCTCCCCCACACCCCCCGAGCCCCCTGCCAGATGTGGAACTGGGGAAGATCTGCTCCAGAGGGTGCACTTGGATCCCCAGCCCTCTACTCTGCAGATGTTTATTGACTTTTAAATTCAGTCTTTCAAGAAGTTCATCAGGACACCCAGAGGAGGTGGATGCTGTCCCGGATTTTGGCCCCCAAAGGCAGAGGGCACAGGGGCTCCTCTCACCTGCTCCATTGCTCACCTGCTTTTTGTGTCCCTGGTGTACTACAAATAAAACTTCTCTCCCCTCTTTAACCCCAGGGTTGCCTTCAAACCCATGCCCAGACAGGCTGCTCTCTCCCCCCAAACCGGGAAAAAAGAAAAACCCTGGGAAAGAAAGAAAAGTATCTTTCCTCTCTTGCTTTCTTTGGCTTTTGGGACTCATCATTTCCCTTCAAGCCTAAAGGATGGAAACTTCCTTGCAGGCAGAGAAAAAAAAAAAAAAAGTCAGATTGCCATGCCTGAGGACTTCAGGAGTTGTCACCTCTTTCGTGCCACCCCTGTGCCCAGCAGTCACCCAGCACCGACCCAGAGCCACATTTTTGGAGCTTCCACCATGCCTTAGTCCAGCAGTGGCCTTTGCTGGAGATCCAGGACATCATTTTGTCACTGGTCCTCAAGTTTTGATATAGACACTTCAAACACTGGATTATTCCATCCACCCTCTTTAGACTAAATCTGCCTCGGGAAACAAATGACCCTATTGGGCTCAAAATGCTCCCGCAGCTGACTCTGTAATGAGCTGTTTATTATAGTTCCCATAAGTGAAATCCATTAAGTCTGACAGAAATGCAGCTAAAGTTTACATCCAGCATCCGTTTGAGGGGAGTTCTGGATCTGAATTAAATTTTGCCCCTTCCCTCCTCCACCCCAGCAAAGCTCCACACGATACTTAAATGAATTTTCCATCATGACTTTCCAGCAGGAGAAGGAGGCTGAACTTCAGTGGGCCTTGGATGACTTGGCAAGTTGTCCAGCTTGTCTGCTATGAGCTTAAATTTTCTCCCTTCCAGTATCAGTTTTCAGTCTTGAAAACTTGAAAGGAAGGAAGGTGGTTTAGGGATGACATTGCTCTTCAAGTCTCAGACACAAGTGATTGGATTTTCTAGCCTCCTTTCAAGATGAATATTGGTGCAATGGTGTTACTATTAATGCTGGCTGAAAAATGGAGTTTCCACTCTATGAAGAGTTCTGAGGTTTCAAATAGGAACAATTGTCCCAAATCTAGACAGAAAGCCAGTGCCTGTTACTATATTATAACCAGCACAATTTATCCTTTTCTCGTGTATCAATTACAATATAATCTTAACACAAACTTGTACAGTCAAAAAGGAAAGATCTGGGGATTTAAAAAGCAAAACATTTTCATCGTTTTCAAGCAAAAGTTAAACAAACCCGACAGGTTAGAGAGGAACATTTTTATGCCATTAAATCATTCCGTTTATCACCAGAAAACCACTGCAGGTACAATACATCCTTTTAAGCAGATTTCACTATTGCTGCCTAAGAGAGCACTGGGCTGGTGGTGTTCCCCAAGTCTCTTGACAGAGGAAATGGGAATTGTGAGGACTAGAAAAAGGTGTGAAATGGGGCAGAAGAGAACAGCCAGGACAAAGTGGGCACTGGAGGTGTGAGAGAATGCAAGAGCATCCTGATGCAAGATGCTCCCCTGGCTTCAGCAGGGCCAAGGGCAGGAATCCCAAACCAGAAGGATCTGGGGAGGGTCCCAGGGAGTTCCTGAGCTCTCCAGCTCCATCTCCTGCAAAAAAGGTGGAAATATGCTGAGAGCATCACCTGGCTTCCCCTGGGAAAAGAAGAGGAGGCTTTGGGGCAGGGACTGGCTCTGCAGGCTGGAAATGGCAGTGATGATCCCAGCTCTGCTCTGAGTAGCTGATTGACCTTGGGAAAAACACTTCATACCTCTGCAGATTGTAATCAGGTAATATCTGTGAAGTGCTCCCAAGCCTTTGGGCAGAGAATGTTGTAAGATGATCCCAAAGGCAATAAAAAAAAAAAAAAAAAACCAACAAGAAAAAAGGGAGCAATGCTGTCCAGTCAGAGCCAGAGCCTTAAAATGACATTTCCTTCCTTCCCTTCTCCTCCTCCTCCAAACCTGTCACTGATTTGATACTGGAAAGATCACCCAGAGGTGTGTCTGCTCCCCTGCATGTCCCCGGCACAGGGCAGTGGATAGGTTTTGATTAATGTGGATATATCCAAAGGATGGTTGGTGGTCATATTTTGTAAATCCAGCAAGAAAAGAGTAATTGCCATCCAGTTGTGTGTGGTATGTGTGTGAGCAGAAGAGCCTGTCTGCATTAGCACAGAAATTCATTTAAAGTGAGACAAATACTGGTGGCTTTGGCAAGCTGGATACCTCTGGAATCAGAAATGTGAACTGTTTAGGAAAGGAAACATTTCTGTTTAAATGTAAGGAAAAGGTGACTGGGGAAGGGAAACATCTTCCCGGAGAAGCAATCACCTTTGGAACTGGTGCTGCTCCTCTTCCTGCTGGGAAGGATGGATGGGATGGACAGGGTGGATGGGATGGGATGGATGGATGGATGGGATGGGCAGGATGGATGGAATGGGCAGGATGGATTTGGTGGACAGGATGGATTTGGTGGACAGGATGGATGTGATGGGCAGGGTGGATGGGATGGAAAGGATGGATATGATGGAGAGGGTGGATGTGATGGAGCTGGCTTGGGATGGGCCAATTCCTGGACATCGGAGCCCCAGGAACAGCAGTACCTTGCAGGAGGAGGTGTGCACAGCTGCCCCAAGGTGTGTAAGCTTGCTGAAAACAGAGCCATGGGTATGAATTCCCACCTCAGCTGGGCTAGATTACTCAGGATTTTAAACTCCCCAAGGGTTGGGCCACTTCTTTGGTACGTGCTTGTCCAATTCCTGCAGCTGTGGGCTTGCCAGCTCCAAGTACAGCACAAATGACACCAGTAATAAGGAAGCTTCAGAAGTCTTAATTAAATACTGACCCACATTTCTGTCTCAGCTTGGAAAAGTTTAAGGTAAAGCAAAGCCCATTGTGTAAGACAAATTACCTCTTTAAAACCCTCTAGGACTTGGCTTCATAATATGTTTAGAAGGGGAGGGAAAAGAAAAAGAGGGAAAAAAAAAGAAAAAGGAAAAAGAGTGATGGCACAGCCCTAGCCCTGCATGTGAGCCCTGTGCCTGTGGGCTGCCAGGCAGGATGGAAACTCAGCCCCAGCTTGTCCACTCACACACAGCCCTGGTGCAATAACAAGAAATTTGTCCAAATAGTCAAGATTTTGTCTGTTCATCACCCGGGTTTGTTTTGGAAACAGCTGTTAGCCTGTATGGTAAAACAGAAGATGGAAAGTGTCACAGGAATGTGGTTGTCATGTGAAACCTTCCCCAGGAATGGCAGGGAGATTTATATTTTGCATTTGGTTTTAATTCGAGGCATATGGCTGTAGATGCCTGAGATTGGGGAATGGCACTCGGGGCCAGGACACATTTTTCAGAGGTGGTCGTTGCTGCTTTAATCACATTTTCAAACTCTTTTCTAACTTTGATGACCCAGTTTGGCCCAGGGAGTGATTAACATCCATATAGGGAATGATGAGTTTAAATGCTTTCCCCCTTCCTCCCTGCATTTCTTTTGAGGGAAGAAAAAAAAACAACACAAAGCAAAACCAAAAAACCCAACCCAACCCAAAACCAAGCAATGCAAACAGAAAAAACCCCAAAGCAGATGTGGGCTGAGCACTGGAGAGGGAGAGTGCTCCGTGGGGATGTCCCAAGTGGAGATAAACAAGGCTGATGTTCTGTGGGGAAGGGAAGAGGGGTGAGAAGAGGCTCTCACGTTGCAAGAATTAGAAAAATGTGATGCAATCCCATTAAAAGGAAGAGAGAGAGGGAGAGCAATGCAGGGAATGCCACAAAAGTCATGTAGGCAAGAGTCTGCAGCTGGTGGAGTTGGACAACAAATGATTTTAATCAGCTGCTACTCAGCTTCTGTCAGCTCTGATTTACTGTGTTCAGCCAATTAAGTTTTTTTTTTTCTTTTTTTGGGGGGGGGTTCAAAGGTTAGGAGGTGTAAAACAAAAGCATGTTGTTGGAGGAGAAGAAGACTGAAGTGAGAACAGGAATGGGGCCCTCCAAACCCTTCTCTGAGATAAACCATTGGTGCTGAACCAGACCAAGGACCAGGGAGCTTTCAAAAGCTGCTGGGATTAAGATGGTGTGGAGTGAGAGTGAATGCAGAACCTCTCAGGTCCCTTCCAAACAGCACTCCAGGCAAAATGGTTCCCCTTGAAATTTTCTCACTCTCACCCAAACCAAATTGCTGCCATAATCTCCAAATAACAAAATAACTGGAGGTATTATTCTCCCCTTCAGTTCCTCACTAATATATTCCATGCAAACAGGTCCAGGAGGGCTGTGATAGGAGTTTTCCACAATTAATTAGCCCAGCTAAGTAGCAAGCATTGAAGAATATTAAAAAGAAAAACTATCTTCCCAAGCACAGAGCTAGCTGGGTATTTGCACAACTCCCACCTTAGTGGCAGATAATAGTCTGGAGTCTTTGATCCTATAATAACTCTCAGGACTATTAGTCCTGTTAAAACGCTCCCAGGCTTTGGCTTAGGGCAATGCCTGCTCTGAGATATGGCATGGAGAGCAAATATTTCCCTGGGTCCCACAGATTAGGGGTGGTGGGTCCTGCTTCCCCCCAGATCCAGAGTTTCCTCCCAGCATCTTGTCACCTTGCTCTCTTTGTTCCTCCTATTTAGCACTTTGATTTGTGCAGCTCTGCTCAGGAGCTCCCTTGCAGCTTGTTGACTTATCACTCATCCCTCTGAGTTCCCCTTCTCTCTTCTCCTGACAGCTTTGCCTAATGTACTTATTCATTCAATTTAAATAAATCGAACAGGGCCCTATGACAGCCGATAAGTGAGTCACACAAGAACAAACAGAAAGGAAGCACTGCAAATAGTCAAATGTCAAGCAGGAATGGAAAACTGTCCCTACAGCCTCAGCCAACCTTAGATGTCTAATATTTATGGCCAATTGATGTCATTAGAAAGTAAATAAGCCCTCTTATGCTGCATTACAAAAGATTAACTGCGAGCAATGGAGTTTAAATAGCACAGATAAGTGCAGATGGAAATAAACCTGTTTAAAGCTGGAAATATTTGCTGAACCTCCTCGCTGCTTTTAAGATAATTGATCTCTGTATATCTGTATTGAATCTCACCATAAAAGCTTTGAAATGTCTTCTGGCAAAGCCCAGCTCACTTGTGACTCAACCTCTTCTTATCTCTTGAGATTGCAGAGGGGTTTGTTTGGTTTTTTTGTTTTTTTTTTCTCATTCCTCAGCATAGTGGGTGGGGAGCACCCGTGCCAGTGTCAGCATCCTTCCCACCCATTCTGGGATCCCTCACCCTCCCATGGAGGCCCAGCACCCACCTTCACCCAGCCCAGCCCTCTGCAGGGAGTGGGAATGTCTCTAACTCCCTGCCCAGCTCCAAGGGCTGTCAGAAAAAAAATTGTCTGTAAGGTTCCTGATGTCTACTCCAGCTGAGGATCTTTGGGCACAGCCCTGCCTGATATTAACGAGTTACACTTTGCTGATAAAGAGAAAAGAAGAAAGGACTCACTTCAGCATTTTGCTTTTGAATGCCCACACCCTGGAGCACGTTCCCAGCTTGTTCTGCTGTTAAAACATCCTCCCAGCTCAGACAACCAGGGGGGGTCTGGGGGGATTTTGGGCTACCCGTGCCAAAATACCCCCTGGGTGAGCATCACAGAGAGGGATGAGGATGCTGCACATAACCCTGGGGAGGCCCAGCAAAGCTGGACACCACAACCAGGGTTGATTCTGTCTGAGAAAGTGAGGACATGGCCAGGGCAAGAAGCCAAGCACGGAAGACAACTTCAAGCCCCCACCCCTGAGGTCCCCCCTGCCCTCCAGGGACCCCATCTGCAGCTGGACTCCAGGCCAAGTCAGCCCTGCACCAACTTCTCCCCTGCAGAAACATTTATTTGATCCTCCAACATTGCTTTCAAGATGATTAATCTTTGCCTGGCTGTGTGTTTAGGCTCTCCATAAAGGCAGGTGCATGTGTTCCTGTGCTGCTGCTGTCAGGGCTGTTAATGTAAGCGTCTGTTTTACAGCCCAATTGACAGCAGTATTGTTCTGGCAGGGTTACAGCTCTGACATGTGGAATCAATCTTTTTAACCTGTCAATTAATCAGTGGGCAGCTGTCAGCCCTGCTGAAAGGCCTGAAGGACAGTGCCCTTTCAATGGATTATACTGGATGCTCGCTGGAGTAAAATTGAACGCTTCAGTTTCAAGAAACTCTCCCTGCAGCCAGAGCAAAGCTTCAACCTGCTTTTTCCTGGGGGATGCAGACACCACATCCTCCTGTCCCAGAGCAGGGATGCCAGCCAGGTTCCTCCCAGTGCCTTCCAGACCACCCTGGGCAGATCCCTGCCTCGTCCTGCAGCCAGCATCCCCTGCCAGGCTCTAACCTGGAACACTGGGAGGCACTCCAGGTAATTTCCTCCTGCAGTTCCTCTCTACTTCCCTTAGTCTCTCCCACTATGTCCTTGCCATTTCCAAGGAGCTTTCCCAAAGCATTAAAAAGAAAAAAAAAAAAAAAAGGTGGCTGAAGGAACTGACTGATCTGTAACACTGTCTCCCCTTTTCTTACAACATGTTGGGATTCTCTGTATTGCCTTCGGAGCAAAAAAGGAGAGAAAACATCCCCCCCAAAGTGACTTGGAGTGGCCAAGGTCCCCTAGCAGTGAGCAGCTCAGAGGAAACAAAAGCATAACCTTGAAAATCACTGCATTTCCCCAGTCCCTTCAGCCTAATGTACTGTGGTGCTAGTTGAGCAGCCACTAATTTGATTCATATGAGAAGCTTGACCTTATTCCACCAAGTGTTTTCCAGCCTGGATTTCTCTAACTGCTTGTTTATAGAGAGTATATGGAGCATTTTATGTTTTTGCAGCTGTTTAGGAACTTGCTTTTCTTTTTTTTTTAAGGTGGTCCCAAGGGAGCAGGGTACAAGGCACAGCCTCTCCCCCCCCCTTCCCAACCATCAGGGATCCCAAAGCACCCTCCCTGCTGGCAAGGGAGAAAGGATCATTTATTTGGTGGCTGCATCATTAGGTGGAGGTGACTCCAAACGCTATTATCTTTGTTTAGCACGAGCAGGGAGCAGTTTGCACTCCCTGGGTAATCTATTTTAGGATCAAAAAAAAAGTTATGGAGACACAGAAAAGCTCTTCCCAAACCTCCATCTCCCAGGACCATCATTTTCTCAGCTGAGGGACCAAGGTGCCAGTGCCTTTCCTGATGATTTTTGGATTGATCTTTCCAAACTGCCTTTTTCCTGGCTTTCCACAGATAATGGAGAGAGGAAGCACTTACAGCTTATCCCTGGGTCAGGTGGCTTTGGACAATTGGTCACTAAAAACCCTCTTGGTTTTTAGACGTGAAGGTAAGGAGGAGTTTGAAGGTCTGGGTGACAGCCAAGCAACAAGGGGTGGCAAACTGGGAGGTGGGAGGAGAAGCACTGACCCTTTGCATGGAATACCACTCCAGAGGCCTGGGAAAACCTGCAAGGAAAGCAGCTGGAGATGGTCAGGACTTTGACAAATAAATAAAAAAAAAAAGCACCTGAAAGTTGGACCCCAATGAGCAGCACGAAGCAGAGGGCTGGAGGCAAACCTCAGGAGGGCATTGGCTCCCAAACCTTTACCATTGTCCCTTGATTTATTCTCACCCTGCACTGCAGGGAATAGAGAAATATTATCTCCTGTTTACCACTGAGCTGAGATTAAATACCCTGCCCAAGGTCACGGAGTGAATCTGGAGCACAAAGGAACTGAATGCCAGGGCTACTGGTGCTGCCCCCAGTCCCAGCCCGTGCAGGGAGCTGGGCTTGGAGCCTTCCTGCCTGTCCCTTGATGAAAGACACTAAAAAAAGAGTAAATAGGCATGAAAATATTTTCATCTCGGGCCCTGTTATAAAAAGCAGCAAGCCTAAGCACCAAATGCCTCAAATGCCTCCCAATTTGCACCTGACTCTCTTCTTCAGCAAATTGAGCTTTCAGCCCTTGTCTGAAACCAGAAAAGATTGCAAGAAGATTATTCATCAGGAAGCTCAGAGGAGTCATTAACACCTATTCTTTTGATGGAGGAAAAAAAAAAAAAAGTGACCAGCTCTACAACTCAGCTCTGTCCTGCTCCTTCTCCAGCCCCTAGTGCTGACTTGGAAGGAGCCCAGTTTAGATGCCAAACATCCTCTCCCCCAGGATTTTAAGGTGCAACTCTCAGCTCCAAGCGAGTTTAGGGCGCATCCTTTCCCCAGATTTTTCCCCCTATAATCATCATTTCTCCCTGCGAGGCCCTCAATAAAAAGACAAAAGCTTAGATAAGAGGGAGGGGGCGGCTGTAAATCCCGGGTAGGAGCTGGGTGCTGCTCTGCAAGCATCCTGCACTTTGCTGCTTTGTTTTATGGTGTCAACCCCAGCCCAGCATCCCCGGAGTGAATTCCAGCCCTGGAGGCAGCGGGTGCCCATCTATTATCTTCCATGTAAACAGGTATTCAAATCCCAGCTTCAGAGCCTTCTCCTTGGCATTTAATCACGCCTGTAATCTAACCCCCGCTCCTTGCCAAGGTCACAGCTCTGATTGCTCTTTCTCCAAGCGCTGCGGGTTTCGGCGGTGACAGCCTCAGACGAGCTGATTCCTCCCCCAAATTAACTCCGATGCTCTCCGTGGAATAATTCAGCAGCACCTTGGGGCTCCTCCCCGATTTGGAACCTCTCTCCCACCCCCCAGCCAAAGAGGGGGTTGCTCAGAGGTGGCTTAAAGCAGGACCCCCTCCCCCAGAAGCTGCGATGTCAGGAGCAGGGATGTCACACCTCAGTGACACCCTCGTGCCTCAGTTTCCCTCCCAGGGCTCCATCCCCAAGGGAGGGTGAGTTGAGCTCAGAGGGAGAGGGAGGCTCAGGCTCTGCCAAGTGTAATTCAGAGAGCATCACACCTGACAGAACAGCCCAGACACAAATGCAGCCAGATCTGTCCTGTGCCCAGCTCAAATCAATGAGATTTGAAGGTGCTCAGCAAAGCCTTTTAAAGGATCAGGTCCTTGAAGTGTAATCAATAATCAGTTCATCATCCTCCCTCCTTCTCCTTTCCCCCATGATGCTTTTCTAAAGAGCAGCTCAGTCACTGGCCAACCAGCAGGCAGTAAATCTGCAGCATATAAAGATGATTTTCATTTCCAGTGGGCGACTCTATTTTTCTCTCTAAATATTTCAGGGCAGCTCGATTCACAGCTTCTCCTTTGGTATTAAAAGAAAATAATAATAATAATATTTTATTTAAAAGGTAGAGAGCAAAGCCCCCAGCACCCAGGAAGGGGGTGGGAGAGAGTTGTGTGATTCTTTATTGTGTTTCAAATGGTTTCCAGCTTCATTACCAGCTCTAAGCAAGTTCTGTATACATCACCTAGTTGAATTCAGCAATAGCATCAGTGTCAATGGGGATCCAGTGGCTGCTGGCTATTGGTCATCTGGACCTGACACAAACTCAATAAATACTCCATAACCCCTGACAGCCCCTCGCAGATTAGCCCGAAATGAACGATTGCACAACCAACACCTGCTGAACCAAATCACTGCCCTGACTGATGGGCCTGTGCTGAGCTCTGACCACAGCTGAGATCAGGGGGAGGGAAAAGAATGATTTTAGACTCAAAGGAAAGAATTAGAGGTGGTGGCTGGAGTGATTGGAAAACCAGCACCGGGCTTCTCACTCCTTCCTGCCATGCCCAAAGCCATCAGCTCCACGCTGTGACCTGACCACAGGATTTCAACAACAGCCCCTGGTTTTATTCTTCTATAAATTATTTATGTTCCCATCAGCAGCTTGATTTCATGTCCTAGAGTATTATTGCTATCAATTATGATTTTTTAATTTTTTTTTTTTTTTTTTAAGCTCTTCGTTGAGGCTTTAACCACTGCTTAAAAACTACAAAATCAAAACAAGTGCTTATTTAAAGGTAACATTTTGCAAATGGCTTCAAGAGCTCAGGGTGCTCCAGACTGGGAGCTTCCACTGCTGGTATCAGAGACTGAAGCTCAAACCACAGCACAGCCTTCCAGAGAGAGATTTTTGGCTCCTGAACACGTTGCCCAAAGTCAGACCCAGAAGATAACCCAAGGGCTTTGCTGAACCCCTTCTTGCAGGGGTGGGGATGATTTTCTGTGGTCGGGCACTGGGCAAGGTCTCCAAAACAGGATCTGGATCTTGGGCAAGCACCTTGCAACCAGATTCTTGAAGCTCTCAGCTCCCAGGACCAAAAATGCTGAGAACCTGACTAAGAGGAGCAAAAACCAAGGGCCATGCTTAGCTTGGAGCACATGGCTTTCACTCTTCCAGTGCCTCAGTTTCCCCATCAGCTAGGGAAAGAAAACTTTCACTCCAGTTAGGCCCTTTTTCTCCAAAAATTGACTTCTTTAGCTTGACTACTTTCATCTCAGGAATAATTCTGCACCAAAAGAAAAAAATATCTGGGGCTGACTCTGGGCCTTCCCACTGGGCAGGAGTCAATCCTGCCCTTCCCCAGCTGAGGTGCTGAGCTCCCTCCAGTCCCAGCCCTTGATCCTGAGCTGGGATCAGGAGGTGCCATGGCAATGCAAAGAGCAGGATAATAGCCTTGCTTGTTTTATCATGTTCATTTCTGTCTGCTCAGAATCTGTCATCATTTTCACTACCCAGAATAGCTGTCACTCCAGTTTTGGCTCTAGGATCCTGTTTTGATTCCAGCCCTTATCGAGTTTATCTAGAATCCTTCTGCTCATTTAAAAGAGATGGGGAAAAAAAGTAAAAAAAAAAAAACAAACCAAACCCACATTTCTCTTGTTGAAAGCACTTTTAGGAGCCTGAATGGATCCCAAAAAATCCCTGTGTGGGTTTGATGCACTCCAGCCTGATCGATGTCCCCTGTTTTGAAGAGCTGCCTGAATTAGGGACCCCCCAAAGTCTTTCAGAGGAATGAGATTTGCTGGAGAGCCAGGGCTCAGGTTTGCAGAACCACTGATGCTCCCACTGCCAGCTTAAATCAGCCACCAGCCTGACCTCAGCAAGCAGTGTCTTTTCCTCTACATTTTGGCATCACAGTGGGTTACATCGTTCGTGCTGCATTCTGTGCTGTTACAGACAAGAAGTCATGCAAGTTAATGTGGCATCTGCCTGGAATTTCAAGGCAAATGCAGGAGGCTGGGAAACCCAAAGCCACCTTTGCCCTCAGCCAGCTCCCTGACCTCGTCCTGGGTCCTCTGCAGGGAGAGGGGGGTTCTTGGTGGGCAGAAATCCCCCTGTTTATTCCTGAAAAGCTCTCCCTCCTTCCCCCTTCTGTAGTTTTTTATTTATTTTTTTTAATTTTTTTTTTTTTTTTTTTTTGACAAGGAAGATGAAGAGTGATTTTTTTTTTTTTTTTTTTTTTTTTTTTTTTTTTTTTTTTTTTTTTTTTGACAAGGAAGATGAAGAGTGATTCCTCATCTTTTGGAGGCAGAAGCTTGCTGACTAGAGCTCCATCTGGGGGCACCATCTGGGGATGCCACCAGGCTCCGGAGAGAGGACTTTTTGGGAAGGAGGTGGAGGAGATGGGAAGACCCCACTCGAGTCCAACCCCACGGGCAGGAAAGGGTGGGGGACACAGCACCAGGACACCCCTACAAAGGGTCCCTGGGAGCTGAGGACCCCTGCCTGGCTCTCAGGGTGATGCTGGAAGCAGAGACAACTCACAAATATCCACGAAGCTCCAAGAACTGGTCAAGCCTGAACAGGGAACTGAGGATGGTTATTTAAGCATTTTTTTTTTTTTTTAAGAGAGCTGGGAGTCACTTCATCTGAATTTTTCATTTCATCTTAGTGATATTTCACAGAGGTATGATAAAACTTTTCCTTATAGTAATTCCAGCTACGTTCAGGCTACGTTCAGTTATTTACCTCATTATATTTTCTACACGTTCTAGCTGCTCTCCATTTTTATACAGGGGGATAAAAAAGAACCATTTTGGCTTTTTCTCCATAATAGAGGATAGATGGGCAGATACACACATCAGCATGAAAGCCATTTCACAAATTTGCCAGGCGAGAAAAATCTGTTTTCAGGTTTGAATCTAAGTGATGGTTCAAAAAGTGAGGCTGGGGGTGAGCACCCAGGATGGGCCAGGAGGTTTCTGCCTCCTCACTCCACCTCCTGCCAGGAAAACCCTAGGTCTTGGAGTCATGGTGGGATGGGGAAAGAGATGATGAAACAGACCATAATATTCTGAAGCACCAGGTAAAAGAAAAAATATCCAAACCCCCAACAAACTACAAACTGATAGCCACATTTTCTGTCTACCAGGCTCTGCCTTGAAAGAGTTTTTCACTGTAATTGTAATTGATGTTTTCCTTCGTCCTTGTAAAATGGTTTAGTGGTTTGGAAATGATTTAAAGGAGGAATAAATATGCAAAAGCTGAGCAGGTTTCTGTCAGGCTGCAACTCCTTTCCCTGCAGATGGACTGCAAGGCACCTTGCACAGATCGATACCTTTAGGGGACAAATAATTTTGTCTGGCTTATGTGACATCCTCAGAACATTTCTGATCTAACACCAACCCGAGCAAAGTGTATTAAGTCTTGTGGGTGTTTCATTAGATCAATTTGAGGCCAGGGCTGCTGGAATCTCATATAGAGGGGAGGGTTGGAATCTGCCTGCTGGCTCCAAGAAGGAAGCTGTCTGAATTTTCACTCCTATTTTTCCACTGAATAAAGGCAGCTAATGAGTGTCTGTGGTTGCACACATCCACACTGCCTCCCAAGTCCCACCTCTGGATCAGGAAAGCTGGCTAAAACATCCAAGGGAAAGGACCTTCCTGCAAAATCAGCTGGAAGGGAATCTAACGATGAAAAAAATCTGATTTACAGGGATAAGGGGAACAACAGTCAGGAACAGTCTAGCCACAAAGCACCTCTGACTGCCTGCAAATTTAGCTGCAGAAAAAGTGCAGGTTTCTAAAGAAGGCCATTTTCAGGTGTTTAGGAGCCAAGACTGAAGTCCTCCAGCCCATGTTATGAGGAGTTCCTGAGGTGAGAGCAGCAGAAGACAACCCAGAGATCCCAGATCCCACCAAAGGATGGATCATTGTAACTGAATGATATTTATTGCACAATTCAGAATATTAAGGTACCCAGAGCCTCGGATGGGTGTCTCTTATTTTAAACCTAACTACATTTAATGCTTGCCTTGCTTGCTGGTTTTTTGGCAGCCCAGCCAAAGTGATTTACTAAAAAGAAGGAGAGCAGCTCACTGGAGACCAGCAAGACTCCTGAGACAGCTCAACAGGGTTGTGTGTACAACCAGGTGTCTTCCAGATACCACGGTGATGGGCGTGGGGTTTGCAACCAAGGAGAGGAGAGAAAATAATTTAGGAGCCAGAACCTGTGCCCACAGAGCACATTTTGGCCTCTCCAGAGGCTGCCTGGAAATGCCCTCTAGACACAGCACCTTTCTCTGAAATGACTTCTAAACAAGAAGAACAAAAAAAATAAAATAATAAAATCACAGTCCCGAGATGTCGTTGTTGTTATTATTATTATTCTTTTAAAAAGTTACTTCTGAAGACTGCTGTGCTGGTGACATTCCCTTCAAACTGCAATAACTAACCTGTCACAGCCTACAAACACTGACAATACAGCACCGTGTGGGGTTGACTTAATAAACCTCATTTACATTCATTTTGATTCGCTCAGGCATTGAAAAACATTTCACAGGGAAAAAGAAAGAAGTAGGAACCTCTCCAAGCTGACATGATGTTTGCTGATATGATACGAATGGACTTAATAGCAGCACGTAGAAGAACATGAATTCCTTACAATATTTGCAAATGGGCTTCTTTTTATTTACCTGCAATTTTTTTTTTTTTTTTTCCAACCCCTTCTTCTGGGCTGGTGCCACTCGTGCTGTGGCAGCCCAGCCATGGCCACAGCTCTGTGCCACCAAGGTGCTGGTGGCCTCCTGGCCCCAGGGGTTAGGATGGGGACCTCACCATGCAGCTGCTGGCTGCACTTTTAATTTTTCTTGCTCCAGAATCTAAGGCTCTGGCTTCTCAGGCTGCCTTGGATGAGAGGTGTTCCCGGAGCTCTGAGCCAGATTTCCAAAATCTCCCCAAATCACAGAAAGTTAGGGGTTGGGAGGGACCTCGGAAGATCATCGAGTTCAACCCCCCAGAGCTGCATTTTTAAAAATATGTTTTGTACATCCCTTTCCTTAAACTTCCAAATGCCTGGCATCCTTTTCCTGTTGCATCCCACCAGCTCCTGATCCAAACACGTTGCTGGGAGTCTGCACAGAGCTGGCAAAATCACAAGAAGGCTACAAGTTTATCTTACCTTGAAGAGTGCTAAACACACAAGGCATGGGAGGTTTATTTCTGCTGAGATTTTTCCTGCTGACGTTGGTTTAAAATAAGTTCCTCTTGATTTACATCTGTCTCAGATCAGAATGAAACAGAACGAGTTCTAGCAGAATAGGATTCTGCAGATGAACACACGGGGCTCGTTTGGTTTCTCTTATCTGATTTGCATCACAGAGAGAGACAGTTTGATTTCAGGCACAGGCCCTGAGCCATTGGGAACAGGAAAGAAGAACCAAAAAAACCCTGAAACCCAACCAAGCCCAAAAAGAACCCCAAACCCTGAGAAAGTATCACAAGCAAGTTGGAGAGGTACTTGGAGCTGGGAAACAATCTGGAAAGGGGAAAAGAGTGCCACAAGCTGAAAACTAATGCCAAGGGGCAAGGTAGAGAGGAAAATGTTTTGCCACATGTGCAACCCGATGGAAATTGAGGAAAAACTCAGAGCACTGAGCTCCTGGGAGTCACCCTGAGGAGCTGCAGAGCCCAGAACCTCTTGCAAGCTTCTGGCATTGCTGAAGCAAAGGGAGACAGGAGGAGGAACACCAGGAGGACTCCTGGGGGCCCAGCAGAGAGAGATTAACTGCTGGGGGGCTCAGGACACCCTGAGCTTCTCAAACCCTGACCATCAGCTCAGGATTTGTACCAAGTGAAGCACAGCCCAGGTGGGGTCTGTCCGGGGTGTGCTGGACCCAGCACCAAGTGAGAGGTGGTGCTGGTCAGTCCTTTCAGCCCGTTTTTAGCCCCAGGATGATGTTGACCAACACAGGCACTTGCATCCTCCCATCACAGATCTTCTTGTCTCCCCCCCCAGAGCCTTCTCCTCTCCCTGCCCTCCTCCAGCATCCATCACAGGGCTGTGGTTCCAGCTGTTCTTCAGCCTCCCAGATGTTTTCAGGCCAACACCTGGCTGGATGCCTCCTTCCCTCTTCCTCCTCCAGCCACCACTTTCTCCAGACTTGGGCAAATTGACAAAGCAACAGGACAGGGAAAATTGAGTTGTAGCTTTCCCCCCTTGGGGAGTCTCACTTTGCTGCTGGTATTTGAAAGTGCTCATTTCCTACATCTCCTGATGAGAGTTCCTATCGACCAGTGACCCCTAAATGCCTCTGCCAATCAATAGTCCCCAGCATCTTATTGACAGCTCTCCTGACAGCTCTCCCCCTGCAGGAAAGCTGGGCCAGAACTGTCCCTGAGCTGGCAAAGGCTGTGTCAGGACCAGGGGTGACTCCCAGGTGGTATTGACACCCTAAATGGGTTTCCCTTAGCAGGGAGGGAAGATGCAGCCAATAGATTTCACTATTGCTTAGCAGCAGCTCCCTCATAAAGGATGGGAATTTCCTCTGCATGGAGGCAACATCATCCCCAAACCTCCCACCCCCTTCAGCAGCTCCTGGGCTGGGGGTTTGGAGGAGCTCCATGGCACCTGGAGGTGGGCAACCCACTCGTGGGCTTCTGCAATGCCTCTCTGAAAGGAGCAGTTATTTGTCAAGATCCTGTTAACAGACCCAAAAAAAGAGCATTTCCCTCCTGTCCCTGGCTCATTCCAAGCCACCTCTCCTTCCCCTGCAAGGCCCTGGTCCTCCTGCTGCCCACGAGGTGGGACCCAACCCTGAGAGCTCAGATTCCCCCCACCCCAAAATTATTATCCTGGGCTCCTCCTGATGTTGGCAGCCTGGGAGGCAGCAGGACCCACCCCTGCCACTCCACGTGCTTTGATTTTGCACATCTGGATGCCAGCAGCAGCTGCAGGAGCCCCACCTGGAGCAGCACATTGGGTGTGAGCAGTAAATCCTCCCAGCAAACACCTTCAGAGCCCACCACTCATCCAGGCAAGGGGAGAAAAAAAAAAAAAAAAAGAAAGAATATTGAACTTCTAATGCACTGTAATTACCAAATGATCCTATCTCAGAAGCAATGGGGACCCATGGGATTTATTGCTGTATTAACAGTGGTTTTCCATTGCATTACTTAATGAATAATGTCTAGGCTAATAGCACACCAAAAAAAAAAAAAAAAAAAAAAAAAAACACAACTCCAGTGTAATTATTATTTCTTCTAATGCACTTCTTACATAAATACCCATCTCTCTTTATTGGGTTGTTGTTTAAAAAATGCTTCCTATTAAATTGCCACTGGTGCAAGGCATATATTATGATTATTATTTTTTCCTTTTGCTACATGAAGATATTCTTCCCCTCCCTGATGCTCTCCCCTACCCAACAGCCCACTCTGTCCCCATCCACACCCCTGGTGCCACCTCCCTTGGGCTACCTGGCTTCTCCAAAAGCTGCAGAGATCTCAGCTGTGCAAACAGCCCAGCCTCTGTTTATTTTGGTCGCCTCCACAAAATATTTATGGAGAGTTATTCGAGCAGAAAGGCTGAATGGAGATCATTGCAATGTGTCAAATTAAAGAGTGCTTAATGCTGCCTAATCTCCTGGTAATTACTGTTGTGGCAGGGGCTGGCATTAGAGCTGGGTAAGAGAGCTAATGATAGGCAGATAGGAGCCAGGAGGGTGGAGAGCAAGCTTCTGCCATCAGGCAGCTCCAACAAGTGGGTCTTTTTCTCTCTCCATTTATCAAAAAACCCCCCTCACCATCTCAGGAGCATCCTCACTCCTCCACAGGGTTCTCTGTGCAGTGGCAACAAACTGAGGCCCCAAGTCCAGGTCTTGGTGATGGGCACTGCATGGACACTGCCCCTTGGAGCTTCACCCTCAATTCAGACAAAGTTTTGTTCTCTCCACTCTAGAGTTGGGGAATTGAAGTACCTAGAGACTAAGAGAGCCATCAAATAATAATAATAATAATAATAAATGCTACTTGGAACTGCTGATGCTTATCTGAACTTTGTGTCAAAGTAATTACTGGGGCTGTGATTAGATCTGCATCCTGTGCCTGCCTGAGCAGCCCATGCTCCCACCACTGTTACACTTCCAGTGCCCAAACCCCACACCTGTGGGGCCAGGGGGCTTCAATCCTCATGGCTTGTCTAATTTTTGTCCTTGATGAGGGCAGCAGCAAGTGGAAGAGAAAAAGGGAGAGAGTTGGCTTGCTGGGTTTCAGGGGTTGGGCAGGACCAGTCTGCTCCCTGGGCTTCAGAGGTACCAAGTACTTACTGGCAACATTCCCAAGGAAAAAATGAATTTATCCCTTTATTTCCCCCCCCCCCCCTTTAATCATAATCCTGGTTTTGCAACAGCAAAGCCATTGCCCTGGCAACAAGCTGTGATGTCAGAAGAAGTTTGTTCTGACATCATCGGGGGAATAAGCAGGAGCAGCTGATGAAGTACAGAGCAAGAAATATTCATATTTTGATGCCAACCACCTAGTACTGGAAAAAGAGCTCTCTGAGCTCTCCTACATGCACACCTTGTAACAGGACATGGTTTTGGGGCCAAAAAATGGGATTCAGCCTTTTCCCCATCACCAGAAGCTCAGCAGTATCCTGAGGACTACAAGAAGCCAAGGGCAGAGTTGGGGATGTCTGCTCTCCTCCCACTGCCTGCCCTGGAGCCTCAGCCCAAGGTTTTTCCAACCATCAACCATCCCAGGAACTTCAAGAGCTTTAGGACTCTCCATCTCCCACTGGTGGGAGGGAGAGGAATCCAGGGAAAGGCTGAAAGAGAGGAGGGAGGGAGGGATGAACCGGTCTGTTCCAGTTAGAGAGCTCTGCAAGCGAGAGGTTCATCATTAACTGTCAGACAGTGGTTTTAATCAGCCCTGCTCCTCGGTGGAAGATAGATTTAATATCAAGGCACATTTTCAGAGCCATTAGTTTAATTATGACAGGTGTCTGCAAACTGGATGGCTCCGCTTTCCAGCTATGAATGACAGCGTTTAATTCCCTGGGCCCACAGGGGCCACGAGGGTACTTGACAAAAATGATCTTCCATTAAAGCATAAGTGTTTCTTTCTTTCTTCCTGCCTTTTTTTTTTAATATACATATATAAATATATATTTCTCTCCTTCTGCTCTCCCTTCTCGGCGCGCTTCAAAGCGAGAGCTGATCAGAAAATTGCCCTTTAGTGAAAAGCAAAATCATTTTCCTTGCCCATTAGGACTTACATTACAGGTTAGGAAGGCTCTGTGCCCTGTGTTCTCTGACCAGGCACAAGCCCTGCAATTTCCTGCTTAACTTTTCCATCATCCCTCCCTTTTCAGTGAATAAAGAGGTAAATAAACAACAACAGAAACCAGCAGCAGCTCTGGCTGCCTGGAGGACTCTGCTTCCCCCAAGCAGAGATTAAAGCCCCAGGTCTGAGGTGGAAATGTTGCCTGATTCCAGCATCCAGCTGGGGATGGAGCTGGGATCCTGGCTGGACAGTGACCTCTGCTGCAGAGCTCAGAAGATGCCAGGATCCAGCTCTGGAAGAAGGGAGCAGCTCACCCCCAGATGCCACCTCCATCTCCTGCAAGCCTTTTCCAATCTTTTTTTCCCCCCAAACAAGTTGCAGGGAGCCCCAGAGAGCAGAAAGGGAAATTAAAGGGGACAGGGAGGGCTCAGCCTGCTTGGGACACGTTGCTAACAGCTTCTCAGCAAGAGAAAACATTCCTCCAGCTCTCCCAAGACAAAATTCACCCCCCCCAAGGCCCTTCCAGCCTCTGTGCAGTCTGGAGTCTTTCAAGAGTGTTTCTAAAAGGTCAAAAGGAAATATCACTTCTACTTTTCCCCCAAGTCTGATTTTGAAACACTTAAATCTCCAGCCAGCCCTAAATGCTGGTTTTTTTGTTTTTTTTTCCCTTACCCTTTACTCACAGGGTCCCTTGTTATCTCCCCATGTCCATGACCTTTCTGTCATGTGTTTAGGAGCTGATGACTGCTAGTTAAGACCTGCCAAACTCATTCCACTTGTGAGACAAACCACACCAGTCTCAAAGGGCATCAGGGAAATCACTTCTCCCCCAACCCTTCCAGCCCCTGCTCTAAACCCTGGAGACATGATTTTAGCTCTCCCCTGGCATAAACCAGCAGAGCTCCAGGTAGGGATGTCAGAACTGTGCTGATTGATGCTAACTCAAGTATCTAGGAGGGACTCCTGCCTTGAGCACTGACAGAATTTTTATTTTTATTATGACTTTTTCTTTTTTGCATCCCTTTATACAGTGGACATGTTTAAGGGATGATGCCAAACCCAGGCAGGCAGAGCCAGGTTTGGGTGGACACTGGCATCCAATGCTTAAAGAGGTTTATTTAAAGAAGCACCCAGGTGATGCAGACACTCAGCATGAGCTGTTTTCCAATGGAAATCAGATGTATAGGATGTTTCAGGCTTTTGGGAGAACCAGCCAGCCACCCCTTTTTGTCCAGAGAAGCTTTGGAATTGTGGCCTGGGGGGGGTTACATGGGAAAGAGACATTTTCAAGATCCATGCCCCAAGATGCTGGCAAAGTTGATTCAGTTTCTGCAGAACTTTCCAATTCTGATGTATTTCTCAAGGACACAGTCCTTCCTTCCCTTTCCTCTCCATCCTGGTTGGAAGTAGCCCTGCTTTTGTTCTTCCCCAGAAGGGGTCTGGCAGGTTCCAGCCCAGGAGAAACCTGGGAGAAGCAGCAGAAGTTATTAAAGTCCAAACCCATCAAACTACACATATTCAAAACAAAGAACATGGGAACTTGGCAGAAGGAGAAGGTGTCTGAGTTACCAGAGCAGCCATAACTCAAAGGCTGACAAATGATGGGGGTTTGAAATTCGTATTTATTCTGCTATTTAATAATAAAACCCCAGAATGTGGAAACTGTGATCCTGCTCCATCACATTGTCCTTGGGGCCTCCAAGTCACTGGGGGCTGCAAGGACAAAAGCTCTGTTGTGGTTTATGTCCTTCAATGCCTTCCTTAAAATGTCTCACTGCAGCAAAATACAGCAGGGAAAGGGATTCCCTGGATTGCAATTGTTTCTGAAACTTTGGAGCTCAGAGATGCATTGAGCAGGGCAGGGGACACGATCCCAAAGCAAGCCCACCAGCTCCAAATCAATCCTTCACCTCCTTGGCAAAAGTTGACATCTCCAAAAGTTCTCAGCTTTAGAGTGAATCCAGCTCAAGGATTCTCTCACCATCTGCCAGCAGCTCAGCAGCAATCCAGATGTGCAGAACCTACCCCTGGGCTGGCCCAGGGTGGACCCAAGGGGGATTTGAAGGCTCCACTGTTCCCAAAGCCAGTCTGTCCCCAATGAATATTTTCATCACAATCCACCATCTCAGCCCTGCTGACTTGAGTCCCCAAATCAGCCTGGTTCCTCCTCCAAAAGCACAGCCCTTCAGAACCAGTCCCAAGCTCTCAGACCCTTGTGTTTGCTTTTGTTTTGGGGATGAACTTCACCCCCCCAGCAAGGAGTTCATGTACCCATCTGGGTACACACTGCCAACAACTGAACAGAAGTAAATAAAAGCAAGCAAAACCTGCTTGTCACATCACAAAGGGGTATTAAACACCCCATGTAGAAACCACTAATTGCTCTTGTGGAAAACCACTGAAAAGATGATGTCCATGTGGGGTTTTTATTTCCTTCACCTTCAGTGCTATGGAACGACCAAGGGAGGAACAGGATTTGCTTTCACATCCATTACCAGAAGAGCAGGGCAGTATTAACACCTCCACACTGCCAGCCCAAAGAAATCCAACATCACAGTTCCCAGGGCCTTGGGAGATGCTGAGCAGGGTTCCTTTCTGGCTGGGAAAGCTGCTTAGGCAGACAAAAGGGACAGACCAGGATATTTGGGAATCAGCTTTTCAGCAGCCTTGCTTCCTTTCTTCTCCTCCACGGAGAAAAAAAGCCACAAATGATCAGCTGAGCCATGAAAAAGCATCTCCCCAAGATTACACAAGGCTGACAGCAAAGACTAGGAACTGGAAACGTGCTGGGACATGCTGGTGGTGGTGGGAGAGGTTTTCTTTCTGGAGAATGATGCAAGGAAGCAGCAGGCACAGGGAAAAAAATCCTCCCAGGGAAAAATAAATTGAGGACTGTCCCAGACAAGAAACTGGCAGAACAAAGCTTGAAAAAAACCCCAAAAACCCTACAGGCTTCAAGGAAAGCCAGCCCTGCAGTACCAGTGCTGGGGTAGCTCATTATTTAAGGCAAAACACATGGAATTAAAAAAGCTGACTCAGGGCTTTTAGGGCTTGGGGTTGCCAACACTGTCTGGGCACAAATGCTGTTCAGAAGTTCTGCTCACCTGCAAATCACACCAAATTGTGGGTAGCTAACACTTCAGACAGCAAGCCTGTAATTTTCTATGCTGCTTTATTTCCTGCTTTCTCTTCTGACCTTGTTATTTTTGTGTTCCCGGATAGATACAGCAATAAAAAACCAAAACAAAAAAACCCCCAACACCAAAAAGCACCATTTTCTCCCATGCAAAGCTGTTTCATCTCAGAAAAGGTGGTGAATTTTTATGCCTGGTGGCAAACACACAACCCATAATCCCAAGTAAAAAAGCATTACAGGCTCCTGCAGCAGCACAGGGACACGTTCCCTTGGAAAAAGCGGCAGGAATTTTCTTAAGGTCAATCTCTGACTCCAGGAGGGACAAACACCAGATTTTACAGGCTGGCAACCAGTCAGCTTGTTGTTATTCAGAGCAGTGTGAGCCTGTTCATTTGTATTTCACTGGAATTAAAAAAAAAAAATAAAGACACATCACAAAGATCAGCTCTCCAGCTAGAAGGCTGCAATATATAGGTTACTGCTTCCTGCTAAAACAAACCCCCTCACAGTATGATTTCACAGGCCATGCTAATTATTTTTAGGGCAAGCATAATAAAACCCAGGTGATTTGCCTTTGGCAAATTTCTTCTTATCTTCACACAGCTCTGGATCATTTCCCCACATGGCAAGCAATTACAATCAGCCCTGCAGTTCCTCCCAGCTTTTGTGGAAACCCTGCAAGAGTACCCAAAGGTTAATAGGCTTTTGCACTCCCCCCCCTCCCCCCTCATAAAAAAAAAAATTAAATCTGGGCATTGTCTTGTGTATTGTCAGAGGTGCTTGTGACATGCTGAATTCAGGTGATTCACAAGAGCAGCCAAAGAGAAGGTTTTGCCCACTTGGGAGCCTTTTTGGAACTCGTTCCTCTGAGTAGGAACCTCTGAGTTGCCACGAGGTTCAGCTCCTCAAGCACAAAGCTGTTCTTCTGCTACTCCCCAGCCATAAAAACCACCTCCTGGGCTCAGCCCCTGGGTTCACATAGACATCCTCACTACCAAATGGAGCTGGGAGAAAGGAGAGGTCATGATAAAATTGGGAAGGTCTGCAGAATTCCAGAGTTTTCCCGTGCCAATGCAATCCCAGTGAGGCCAAGAGGACAAATCCTCAGGACCAGGATCTGCCAAGCTCCCTGTCAGGAACATGGGAAAAGGAGAAGTTCATCTCTGTTGTAGTGCAGGGCACTCACAGCTGCATTTATTAAATTCTGTGTCTCTCTGTAGGGTATTAAATGTAACATACATTTAAGCTAACTTGGGGGTGCCTAAAGAGCAGAGACAGAAGATCTTTCCTCAGCATTTATTTATATCAAAATATATATTTGTATTGATGATGTATAGGCTGTCAGGCTACCAACAGAAAATCACTCTTGATGCAATAAAACTCACAGCCTGCTCAGCTCTGCTCACAGTAACCCTACTCCAGCATTTAATTACAATTGCCAGACTGAGAAAACCAACCCAGCTTGAGAGGAAGGCAAAATATCCACCAGCACCATAGGATCCTACACCAGAGGGGTGGAACTTGGTCCCAACAGGTTCCTGAACAAGCTCCTTAGAGGAGGAGAAGCCTGTTATATGATGGAAAAAAATAATTAAAAAAACCCCAACCAACTTCCAAAAGGTTGGCAGCATAAAAATTTCTGGCTCTGTCGTCTCTGTTTCTGCAAGCAGCAAAAGATCCATAATTCTCACACTTAATGTAATTCCAAGGCATCTAAAGTGATTTACAGTCAGTTTACTCAATACTTTCAGCTTTATTTAATGTAACAGTTATGGCACATAAAAAGTTTATTGAAAATCCTTTGGGAGTATGATTGAGTAAGAAGCAGTCGTTGCTAATACCATTACAAGAGCTGGAGAGCAGGATCCCAGCATGTGCTCTCAGTGACCTTTCTGGCTCTGTGATTTGGGGTTACCCCAGGAAACTCTGCCCTGTTCTGGGCTCTGCTGATGCCTTTTGCCCTCCTGGGGAGCAAAAAGTTGGGGAGCTCCTGTCCCAGGCTGGGCCCTGGCTCTGCTCTTCCAGGGAAGGGCCAGGGAAGTTCTGGGAGGAAATTTCCCTCCTGCCAAACTCACTCCCTGTTCATTTTCGGATTTGCCATCTGCAAGCTGAGCTGAAGCTCCCCTCTGAAGAGCAGGGGAGTTGGGACTGGGGTTTTGGGGGGGATTGGGATGGAAAGGGGGTTGCAGGAGAGTGGAATCACAGGGATCCTTCCCAGCTCCCCTCCCCGTGGTGCCACTGACTCTTCCAGCATCACCACTCTGCTCAGCTTCTCCCCAAAAGTGAAATTGCAAAAGCTGTTAGTTTGCCTCAGCAATTAAGAAACCTTACTTTTACCACCATTAGAGCAATAACTATAATTTAATAATTGCCAACACTCTTTACATCAACAGTGCTGAGCGGATCGCAACATCAATGGTTTTTTTTTGGCTGAGTGTTCTTGCAGCCCTGGCAGAGCACTCAGGTTGCTTGAAACAACAGAAGATTCCTGTTTTTTCCAAGATCCCTTTCCTCAAACCTGCTTTCACCCCCCAGTCACAGGTTGTTTGCAGGCAACCCCTGTTTTCCAGGAATCAGAGGTGAAAGGAGTGCCACGTGTAGGTGGGAAGAGCCTCCAAACCAGCAAAAAAAGAGAAATAAATAGAAGTGCACTGAATAAACTGGGGTAAATAGTAAAAGAAAAACATGTTCCACATGTGCATGTTTCATAAACAGAAAAAAAAGGTTACATTTTTTAGATAAGGCAACTGTGATGGATTGTTTAGCTGTATTTGTCAATCAAGTATTAAGAGTTGCTGAATTAAAATCAGAACAGTTCGGAGATGGATTCCAAGTTCTCCAAAACATCAGGTCTGGCATTTAGATAGCTATCAAGCTATCATCTCTAGACAGACAAACAGATAGATGGATGGATGATTTGGAGTAGAAGATGGAGACATTCTTTCAAGACTTTTTTTTTTTCTCTTTTTTTCCCCAAGAGATGATTTGCTCGTGCCAAGAATTCAGCCTGGGGAAAAGTCCAAATGTAGCATTTCCTCTCGTTGAAACTGGGGCTTGGCCCAAACCAAACTCTGGCTCCAAAGCCCCTGCACTCAGCAGGGACACAGAAAAGAGGATTTGGTACCTCTAAGGCCACCCCTGTGTTAGCAGAACAGAGATGGGCATCGGCAGAGGGATGGCCACCTGCCTCTGCCCCCCAAAACCACCACTTACAGGTGCCCAAATGTTAATGTTGAACAGATGGGGGGGAGAAAAAGCAGCATTTCATGCTGGAACTGGCAGAGCAGCCTCCAACAAGTCCACTATTGTTAGGCAAAAAATTCCTAGAAACAGATGCAGCAAATTCAGGGCTTCAGAGCCAGTCCTGGAGTTTGGGGTCTGCTGGGAGAAGTCTGTGTGGCTTATGGATTAATGTACTATTATTACATTACTCTTTAAGCTTCAAAGGTCTGCCAGGAAACCTAAGCCTACTATCTATTGAATGACATTTGAAGAGCAAATAATACATTAATATATTTAATTTGAGAATAAACACATACATTATAGGAAGGGATTTTGTCTATGCTGATAAGTCAGTGCTTGACCTTTCTGTTGCAATCCCTGGGTGCTGAGCCACTGAGGACCTCATCCAGGAACCTTTGCTGCCAGGAGCTGGAGCTCCCACCCTGTTTGGGAACAGGAGCTCAACCCTAATTATCCCTTCCACACTAATCTGCAGCTACACTGGATCTTGTTGCCTCAAATTACTTAATCAATTAAGTGTCAAACTGCAAAATGTTACTGATTGGGCCTTGAATTTATTGCCTTGGCAGAGGCTTTCCAGCTGCTGCCTCTTCCCTTTGCTCAGGTTCTGGAGAACTTTGAGGCAGGTGCTTCATTAGGGAAGGGTTAATGAGGCCAGGACACCCTCTCCCAGACTGAAATGGGTTGGAAATGGGATGAGCATCCAGGGAGGAATCACCCCATGTACCAGGGTGTGAGGGGCTCCAATTGCATGGAAATGTGACCTCCAGAGCTTCCTCCAACCTCTACCACTCCATGAGTGAACCTGAACATCACATTCCTCTGTGCTCAATGTGTTTCTGGCAATAAAAAGTCCCATTATTTGCCCAGAAGAGCTTGGAGAATTTTAGAAAGCTGATCAGTCTTGCTGGAAGCCTTTCCAGGTTCAGAGAGGGGCCTTTTTTTTTTTTTTTTTTTTTTTCTTTTTTTTTTAAAGAATTTCAATGAAGAGATGAAACTGATAAGTGAAACATGCAGCTTTCTCAAATACTCACTTTTGGAAAACACTTCTGGTCAAAAAATAAAATAGTCTGTTTTCTTGCCAACAGTTTCAAAAAGAAATGTCAGCCTTTTTAAGTGCATATCTGAAAAGGGACTTTTTTTAACAGGAGCTTTTTCTTTTTGTTTGTTGCTATTGAAGAAAAACAACAACAAAAAAGACTTTTCAATGGAAATCTCAGTTGTCAGTGAAAAGCAATTTTTCATTCAAATGATATTTAGAAGACAAATATTCCCCTAGTTCTAATCCCCAGGGCTAATGGCTGCAAGAACTGTGTGGCCAGGGGTCATTTTCTCCCCATTTCCATCTCCTGGGGCCAAAGCAAGAGGAGAAAAAGAGGAACATTCAGTTCTCAGGGTCTCCAAGTGAGAGGAGTGATGCAGGGCCAGTTACTGGGAGCAAATCAAAGCATCCCCCTCCCTCCTTGACACTGGCATTGTCCTTCTGATGATCAGTTAAAAATGTAAATCCAAAAGGGAAGGCTTTGGGGAGGCTGGCACAGGACGAGGGGGTTGGGAGGGGATGGAGGGGGGGGTGAAAATTGCAAAAGTGAGGTTTATTGATCCCCTGTGGAGATTGATGGCACAATAAGAGCAGGAGGCAAAGAGTGATTTTGCTTTTGAAAACGTTGATGAATAAGCACTCAGGGGCAACAAATAGCTGGACTCACCAGATGATGGACGGCAGCAGGAGAACAAGATGCATTTTTATAAATGGGTGAAAGGAGAGGAGGACTTATTAAAAAAAATGAATGACCACATGTGGCAGGGATATGCCACTGGGGAGAAGCCAGCCATTGATTTATGTGCACTACTGGCATTTGAAAATTCAATAATAACATTGACAAATGAGAGGCAAAGCTGGCCAGAGGACAGCAGAGAACTTGGAGTGGAGAAAGAAAATGCCAAGGTCAGGATGAAGGAACAGAAAAACATGCTTATGTTGGAAAGGTTTTGAGTTAACTCATCTATATAAAGACATTAAGAAAAATCACTCCGGGATCAGAGCTCACCATCCTGCCCCCGTGGCATGAACTGGGGAGAAGTAAATGGAGGAGTTGTGGCAGGTCCTGGACCTCTCTGTGGGGATATCTACTTCCTGACGGGAGGAGCTGAGATCATTTTATCTTCCCCTCCTGCTTCTGATGAGCTGGTGCTCCCTGGCACCTTTCAAATTGAATACCCTCCAGTTTCTGACTACTGCTGGCAACCCCTCCCCATGCACCACCCCTGCCCTGCTGAGCCCTGGCAACTCATTGCATGGCCTCATCCTGCCCAGGTGCCCAGAGGGGACTCACGACGGGGCAGAAAACCAAAATGCAATGAATGGGAGACAGAAAAGGAGATGGAGAGGAGAAGGGAAGGCAACTGAGCACTGCAGGAAGGCTCAGCAGGTTGCAGCAAGACAAACTGCTTGCAGAAAGGGCATTTTCAGCAGAGCATCCCCCCAAAACAGCCCCTAGGCTCAGTTAGAGCATGGGGGGAAAAAACCAGGAGTGTTGGAGATGGTTTTCTAACTGCAGTTAGGTTACAGCTGGGCAGTACAGGAGAGGAACAAAGTGCTGGCAAAGATGTTCCATCCCGTCCCGTCCCGTCCCATCCCATCCCATCCCATCCCATCCCATCCCCTGAAGACTCTCACACCCCACAGAGGCAGAGGAGAGGAACTGCCAGGTCTTCTTGGCTGGGCAAATCCTACCAGGAATTCACACGTGGAGTGGCTTTTACTTCACCTGCTCAAGGAAGGATTGTTGCCTTGTTGCAACAACCTCTCCTGAACCACACAGACCTGGATCTTAAAGTCCCATGGAAAAAGGCAATAATTGAACCCATCAATTCAACTACCACTTGAAAACACCTTACCCTGACCAGCTTGCAGAATGTAGTGTGGCATATAATGTTGCCTTAACCTGGATCTATTTAATAAGTTCCCCCCCCCCTTTTTTCTCCTCCCTGTCTTATGTCTCAGTTACAAATGGCACTAAAAGAGTGTGACCATCAGGAGGGACCACAAAGAGAGCACGGGTGAGAACGTGGCAGAAATTGCTCTTTCTCACTGTTCCTGGCCTCCCTCTGGGCTTGTATTCATCTAGGAAGATGTCTTTTCTAAATGCTGGAAGGTCAGAGGTGTGGCTGGAACAGAATTCTGTGCTTGGCTCAGTCAAAGGTGCATTTATTCAGTGGCAGGGAGAGATTTCTGCAAGAATAATACCAAACCCTGCCCTGGCTCAGTGGAAAGGATGGCAAAAGTGTGGGTCAAGGTCTTCCTGTGGAACGAAGCAAAGGTCAAAGCAAAAAAAGTCCTGAAATCTGGGGGACTCATCCTGGCAGAGTCTGGATGGAGCCTGGGAGCAGCTCAAACCCTCAAACCAAAACTTCTGACATTCCAGGCTTGGGGTTTTTCCCCAGTTTTTGTTCATGGTGTTTTACTCAGTTTTCTAGGCTGGTAAATCTCCCTGCCAGAGCCAGCTTTAGTTTTAAATATCATCTGACATCACATCACTGAATAACTGATGTGCAGACTGCCCTGTGTTTGTAGGATGAGTCCCTCAACAAGTTCCAAGCCACTAATCCCTCAACTCCAGGCAAAGTCATCCCTTGGATCACCCTCCTCCAGCCAGAGCAAGCTTTTGCCAAGGTGATTTTGGGGAGATTGCTAAATGGGAGCTCAGAATGCTGCCCTGAGAGACAACAGAAGGGTTCCACAGAATGTCCTGAAATGGGAACGGAGTTTGTATTTCTCTTAAATATTCTCTATAGTTAGATTCCATCTTGCTGGTGCCACTCAGCTCCTCTGTGTCCAGAATTACTCAACCTTCACAACAAAACCTGAAATCACACACAGACGTTTTGCTGGATGTGTCACAGATCTGAAAGCAAACAGCATCACTTGGTTTCCTTGCTCTGAGGATCTCACAGCAGCTCATGGAAGCAAAGTGTCTTCTACAGGGAAGTAAAGTGAATGACAAGGAATTTGTTGGATTCACCCAGGTTTTCTAACAAGTCTGTGGATGAAAATAGACTGAAACTCTTGCAGGGACAGCAGGAGCCCCTTCCAGGTCCTGGCAGTGTCTCCCTGCAGATGTAGCTTTAACTCAGTGAGAGTTTTATACAAATAATTAAGGTTGGCGAGGAGTGCCTGACTTTGGTTGCTGAAAAAAAATCCTCTGCTCAAGTTTGACCCAGCCAAAATAATTAATGAGGGAAAAAAAAACCAACCTAACAAAACCCAACCAGTTGAAAAGCTGATAAAATCTCTGCAAGCCCACCCCTCCACCTGTCCTGAGCAGTGTTCTGCTGAGAGCTGTGTCAGCAACAGGGTTTGCAATCAAATCTCAAACAGTGCAGCTGAGGACAGCATTAATTCCAAGTTTGGAGCCAGTGCTGCAGCAAACCTCCAGGTCCAATCCCTAACTGGAGTAAACTGGTGTAATTCAGGTTGAGAAATGAGGATCTGGCCATAGTATCTTACCCTCTCTGCCCCCCAAGGGTTGGAGCAGCTCCTCAGAATCACTCCAGAGCCCATTAAAAGAAAAGTAAGATACCTCCAATCATTATTACTCATTTTTATGGCCACGTTGTTCACAAATGACTGAATTTAGCTGTCAAATGTCTAGAAAAGAAAAATAAAATCAAAGCGTCAGCCATCTGCGCCCCAGAAAATGTTTGTATTTCCATGGGTTGTTTATGGCAAGGAGGTCTCGGCTCCTTTGTTCCACCCCATATTAGTTATTGCATGGGAAATGAGTGTTTTTCACTTTGCCATTTATAAGGCTTTTGCATTCCCTCTCTCGTGCCTGCTCGCTTTCTCCCTCTATGTATTTTTAGTCCATATGTCTTGGATTGACACGTGGAATTGTGTTTGTTTTCCTGGTTCTGGCTCTCTAATAGCTTTTCATTGCAAAGGGGATCCAATGGTGCTTATTTACTCTGCTTTTTTTCCAGTGCCATTATTGCCAGAGCTCGCTTCAATCAATCCCATTGCCTGATAGCTCTGAGCTTCCCTGACCTATTGGAGTGGAAAAAAAAAAAAAAAAAGAGGGAGAGCTTTGAAACCCTGCCTGGGCTGATCTCAGAAACGTTTGGAGAGGTCCAGATCTTTGCCAGCACACAGCTGGTGCTGGAGATCTGGTCTTGGAGCCACTTGGTGGGACCATCCTTGGGGTGGAGGTGGCCTCAGAGGCTTAGAGTTATCCTGGAGCAGGGCTGGGACTTCCAGGAGTAGTTTGGGATCAGGGGGGAGGAATTCACTCTTTTGTTCATCTACCTTGAAGTTTTTCCAGCAAAGTTTAGTGCCTGTGCTCAGCCTCTCTCAAATCCAGCAGCCACCTGGGAAAGTCTTGGCCAAAAGGCATCAAGAAGAAGGCATGGTTGTTGTAAGGAAGAGTTCCAGCAGGTCACATAGACACTTCTTTAGCTCTAAGGGGATAAATAAACAGCTTATTTAGCTCATAGCTCTCAGGAGAGCATTGCCTGCCCCACAGCATGACACTCAGAACCAGACACAGGGGACATCACCCCCACACAAGGATGGTGTCACCAGGAAGGTGTCACCAGGAAGGTGTCACCAGGAAGGTACCCAGGGCTCTCCTTGCTCTTGCCCCAAGCCAGAAGCAGCCTGGGGTCCTCAGCCTGCAGTAAGGTTGGGTGAGAAGTCTCCAGGGAAAGCAAATGGGGAAATGAATTCATAGCACCTCTCCTGGGAAGACAGACAGAGATTTGGGGTTCTTCAGTCTGGAGAGGAGAAGGCTCCAAGGAGACCTTGTTGTGACCTTCCAATATCTGAAGGGGCTACAGGAAAGCTGGGGAGGGACTTTATAGGATCTCGGGGTGTGGTTGGACATGGGGGAATGGATTAAAATAAATGAGTGGAGATTTAGATTGGAAGTTAGGAAGAATTTCTTCCCCAGGAGGGTGGTGAGACCCTGGCACAGGTTGCCCAGAGAGGGGGTGGAAGCCCCATCCAGCCCTGGAAGTTTTTAAGGAGCTGATTTGGTGGGAGGTGTCCCTGCCCATGGCAGGGGGGTTGGAACTGGATGATCTGAATCTGTGATTCTATGAATTCCAGGTAAGCAGCTGGGCCTGGGGGAGGGATGGGGGGGGGGGA
>JAAWXA010000052.1:1045391-1062609 GCA_038090715.1 Florisuga fusca
GGGGGGGGAAGGAGCATCTCCCTTCTCAAGGCAGCTGGGTTTATTTTAATGGGCAAGGTCAGCAAAGAAATGACCAGGAAGAGAAATGGCTGCCATGACAAATCAGTCCTGATCCTGTATCAATTATTCCCCGAGCAGTTCCCTTGCCTTGGGCTGAAGCAAACAGGGCCTAATCAGTTTTACATCTACGTTTAATTTTATTGGAAAGAGGAGCCAGCAATGCATCATGGGGCTGCTGGGTGACATGAAAGGTGACCCCTGCCAACTTAATGACACAATACATAACCCTTAATGAAGTCACTATCTTGTCCCTTTTTTTGCTGTCTCAGCCTGATGATTTATGATGGCATCAGTTTGCTTTGCCCTCTTTTCATTTCAGCTTGACAAAGTGGATGAAACAATTATCTTCGTTATCAGCCAGAGCAGTAGAAATGTGATAGTTGAGGATTTCTGCAGGTGGAAGGCCTTGGCTATGGATCAAATGAACGGAAAAATATGCTCAGGAATTTTGGGGTTCCCTCCTTTTCTCTCTCTCTGACCGTGGCCCTCCTGAAGATGGATGGAGGATCCCAAAAAAGCCTCAGAATCCCTCCACCACTCTGGCAAGAAGTGATTTCCAAAGGAAGAGATCTCTGCAGCAGCAGCAGCAAGCTTGGAGGTGTCAATACATCTCCTTTTTTTGGCTGTTTTCCCTCCCCACACACCTGCACTGGTGTGATGTATACCCAGGAATATGCCTGACAAAAATTATCAGGCATCTATGCAGCTACAGCAAGGTACCCAGGGCTAATGATGGCTCTGTGTGTGTTTGTGCCTCCACATATCCAGATGTATGAGCATGTTTGTACCTGATTTTATGTCTAATTAAAGTCAGCAGAAGCTTGGATGCAATCCTTCAGAGCTGAGATTACCTCTCCATGCTCACACCACATTCTGGCTGCAAGTGCATCACAAACCTGCTGTTCCTAATTGTAGCTCGATGCTCAAAATCACAGCCCAGCTTTCATCCCCCCAAAATTTTTAGAGGAAATGGGGACCTTTTTTCCCTGGGTACCTACGGAGGTGGCAGGATGGAAGCCCTTCCTCTATTGACAGAGATGCAGATGGAAGCTGATGGCACAGTGTGTCAGCCCTGCTAGGCAGAGATGACAAAGTGCCCTCACTAGCCATATGCTTGATGGCACTTGGAACTGCCACAGCACTATTTTTTGGCTGGTGCTGCTCAGGATCTGATGTGGCTGTTGCTGTTTCCTTAGTTTCTCCTCTACATGGAGATGATTCAGGATGACTGGGGGCAGGCCTTGGGAGCAGCACTTAGGCACATCAACAAATTCTGCAATTCCTCACTGATTTTAAGAGAGAAAAAGAGAGGCTCAGCTATTCCTCTCCCGTCCTTTGCCTGCACAGGGTTGTTCCCTGCAGTGCCAAGTCTCCAGCACAACCATTTCTCTAGCTGATGAGCTGCTGGAAGCTCTCCTTTCACCAAGAACGTTGAGCCTGAGAGTTTTCTGCTCTGTCTCATACTCCTCAGCTCCCCAGTTGTGAGCTGCTGGAGAGCCTTTTGTCAGCAGAGCTGGAATTAAAATGTTGTTCCACCACTTGAACACAGCACTCAGCCAACTCAATCACACTGCCCTGCCCCTCACTGTGGATTTCCATATCCAAAACACTGCCTTCTAAAAGCCTCATCTTTGAATGGGTTTGGGAAGCAGCAGTCAGAAGCCTGCCAGGATTTTGCAACCACTGCCTCAGCTTTCTAGTGTGCTTACAAGCACCCTTGTAGGTCAAGACCTCCATACAGTGAAGCAGTCAGAATACCTCTAATTAAGTTATTCTGCCTCATCCCTGACTAATATAAACCATGCTTATCAACCCAGATTCTGCAGGAGGGCTCCATCCTCCTCCTCACAAGGAAGGCTTTCTCTCCAGGCTGTGACCTGAGCAGGGTTTCTCAGGGAGGGTGGGAAGGGATGAGAAGATAAATGCAGTTTGGCAGGACATTAAGGGAAACCACAATATTGCCTTGTAATGCAGCTCCTATCTGATCAGCAGAGTCAAATGTGGAGCTGGAGTTGTGTCTCAGAGGAAGTGGAACCAGCTGCCCCCGTCAAGCTGATTGCAGAGATCTTCCCTGAGATACTCCTTCTGTCTGTCAGAGATACCAGCTGCTGAGGAATTCCCAGCAGAGCTAAAGCAGACCCTCTCCCATCCCTCGGGCTCCTCTCCTTCCCTCCCTCCCTGCTCTGGGGACAAAGCACAGCCTGGTTTGTTGTGGTGAGGGGAATAAGTCCAGAGCTTTCTCTCCAATGAAAGAAAAAACCTGCAGCTCTTGAATGGCTCCTTGAATTCCCTAACCCCTTCCTTCTGCCCTCCCAGGAGGCATTCCCTGCTCCTCGTGTCAGTTTGGACAGCATCCTAGGAGTTCATTCAGATGGAAGGTGGTAAATGGGACACTGGCAGAAAACAGCAGCGGCCTCTGGGACTTTCTGAAAAATCTGCAAAAATTAACTAATTCATTCTCAGAGCCATTCTGTACCTCTGGATGAAGGAATTCTCTGCCTTTGATCACCACCATCCAGAGCCTCAACACCAGAGCCCCCCCCCCGCAGCAATGGGATGCTGGATGTGGGCAGTCCAACTCCACTGCCTTGGAGAGGGGGAACTACAGCACCAGAGCTACAAATCCTCTTTATTTTCAGCTGCATCAGCAAGAGAAGAGAATTCTCTGGAGAAGAGAACTCTCTGGAGTGGCTCCTCTACCTTCAGGGTAATTACAGCCAAGAGCAGACCTGGTTGGAAAACAGGAGCATCTTAAAATGAAGGAAGAACTAACTGTAGGGTGGTTTAATCATAATTAATGGGAAGATACTGCTCAGTGAGTAGCTGCATTCAGGCCTGGTTGTGGTTCCAGCAGCTGAGTGGGATGCAGAGTGGCTGTTTCCTGTTTTTTTCTCTGGATTTGGGAACAAATAGTGGTGATTTCCAGCTTTTACATCATGGTCCTTGCTCTGGTACCCAAAGGGGCTTCGACTGCCAGAGTTTGACACACAGGCTCTGGGTTTGGGACCCCTTCTCAGGGCAGGGTGTGCTGTTCCTGAGGGACTGAGTCCTCCAAGGGTTAACCCATCCTTCCACTCCGCTTGCCTCCAGCCCCCTCACCCCCCCTGCCAAAACCCTGGCATGTCAGCAAAGGAAATCCCTAATCTCCCAGCTACAGATTTGGGGAACTTTGACATCCCCTAATGAGGTAAACACATTACTGTCATGTACAAACAAACAGCAACAAATTAGCAGCTGACACGTGAGGCAGCCACGGCTCAGCAACGCGTGCGGCATCTTTACAATTAATGCTGCCGGCTGCTCGCCTGCCAAGCCAGGACCTCTCTGCCCCTTCTCCATCTGCCTTCCCCTCACATGGGGTCTTTTCCCCCTCCTTCCTCACCTGAGAGCCCCATTGGGTGAGGTTTGATCAGCTACGAGGTGAGAAGCTGCTGGTGGGACTGGGAAAAAAGGACCTCGGTACTGGGGATGCCGCCGGGGGGAGGACACAGAGCTGGGGGGGTTCTTGGCTTGATCCTCTGGGATTGCTTTTAATCTCTAAATGGGAGGAAGGCTGATTATTCCATACAGGATGTCCCCCACAGGGCAGTTACAAGTGGCAGCTTCTGAAGTTTACAGGTCAAATTCCTATTTTGAACAACAACAGCTTCCACTACTCATGTTCTCATCAGGAACTCCCATTACCTTTGATTTCTGGCCATCCCCCACACAGAAAGATCTCCAAATACCTGCAGATGTGATCACAAGTAATTCTTTTTGTTGGGCTGACAAAGGGGATATTGCTCAAGATGTTACCATGACATTTTCCCAATGGGTATGTTTGAAGACACGCAGAAAAGAGAGAAGTGGCATCAAACAACCATTTCTCCACAGTCACTTAAAACCAGCACCAAAATTCTGTGCCATTCTGGTCAGCGTGGGGCAGCCTGGCAGAAAAGGTTCTTTGCATTAGATCTCTTGCAGAAATCACTTTATTGCAGTGTCAACAGAGTGATAAAAATCTCAGGGTCTTGACTTCTAGACCCTGGCTTGAGGCCCCAGCCCAGGAAAAGGGCTCAGGAAGATAGGAAGAGATAGGAAATGGAGACTGAGCTGGTAAAGACAAAAGCCATCTCTATTAAGAGAGAGGCAGAGCAATAGGCCCATGGTCAAAGGGCTATAATTGCTTTGCTAGGGTGAAAGCTGTGGCTGAGAAACTGACTCAGTCCTCACGCAGAATAACAACAACGCGAAAAGATAAATAAATAAAGGTCGGATCCAGCCCAAAAAAAAAAAAAAAAGGAGCTCACATTATCAGCCAATAAACCAATAATCCATTAGTGACCAAGGTTGCTGAATAATATAGTACTTTCCCAGTCCCCATAATTTATACTGCAGACTAGAGAATAGACACGATGATTAGAGTGAGGGCTACTGGATGACACATGATGCATGACCGCGCGGCATTGATCTTCACACAACAGGAAGGTGTCTAGACTGGGAGATGTATGGCCAGAGGATTCCGAGAGGGGAATATTTCATGCGGGGCCCTAATGGAGTGGTGGAGGCTGTGATGGATGACTTGCCTGCTTTCAGTAGCAGCACAGTTATAGCAGTGCTAATGCGTGACCTCTCCCGCTCCCCGCGTCCTTCATTCAGTCAGGGTGACCTCATTTAGAGGGATGGAGAAGGAGAGGAGGAGGGAAGGAGGGGGGAGAGGTGGGAGGAGAGGAAGAGAGAAGTAAAAAAAAAAATAAAATGATAAGGAGAGAATAAAAAGATAGATAAGGAGAGGATAAAAAGATAAATAAAGAGAATAAAAAGATAAAGAATCACCCGTGAGCTTCTACCCTGCTTCAGGCTCACTGCAGTGGCACTGGGTGGGATGGGACTGATTCTGCCCTCTACCACTTGGGTTTCTGCTCCTAGTTGGACAGGGTTACTCCAGCTTTACACCAGTGCCACTGAGAGGACAGCAAGGTGCAAGTCTCAGAGGGTTTCAGCAGACCCTGCAGCTCCTGATGAGGTGCCTGGTTGGTTGTAGGTGCTGCAGTTCTTGCTGCAAGGTGCCCAGAAGATGTCCCCGGGGTCAGGATGGGCTGTGAAAGAAGATCCCATGGCCATCAGTGGTTTTCAGCTGAGGACAGCAAAAGAACCCCAAAGTAGAGATGCCTGAGTCCTCGTTGCATGCTAAGAGGAAAAAAATGGATTTAGAGAGTCTGGTCCCTCCACCTTTGCACTGGGACCCCCATCCCTCCATCTCTCCCCATCTGTCCTTCCCTCCCTCTGCCACTCAGCCACCAACCTCCTCTTCCAGGCAGAGGAACCTGAGCAAGCAACTCCCAACACCTGAAAAATCCCCACGTGGACAACAGATGCAAAATAAGCAACCGGGATCAAAGATAATAAATGGCAGTAGCTCTGAAAAAAAAAATAAAATTGGAAATGAATGCAAAGTGGGGCTGCCAAAGGTGTTAGAGATGCAGCACAGGCAGCTGGCAGAGCACTGGGCTGGGTCTTGCTCAGCACATCCCAGGACAGAGGGGGAGGAGGAGGGAAGGAGAATGTGACTCCGAGCAGAGCTGGAAGGAGATTTTGCTTTCTCTAGGGGTGATTGGGAGAGACTTAAGACACTGCTCTGAGGCCCCTGCCTGTCTAGGGGCTTGGGAGATGACAGGAGAAGCAGTGGCAGGACCCAACCAGCCAGGTGCTATGCACTGACTGCTGGGACCTGGCTTCCAACCCCCCTGGGGACCATCAGAATAATGTCAGCTTTTTTGTTTGGTTTGTTTTTTTTTTTTTTTAAATTTTATTTTTATTTTTTAAATAAATCCCAGGGATTTCTTGAAGGCAAACAAGTATTTTTGTGGCATTTTGCCCTATTATCACATCTAACCACGCCACAATCCTGATGGAAACTCTTACACTCCTTTGTTGGGAAGAAGGATACTCAAGCTGAGAAAACAACATACCCAAGAGCTCAAAACTGATTTGTCTCAGGAAATTGATGGCAGAACCCAGTGAGGAGCCCAGCAAAGCAGCTAAACCTGAGTACATCAGGCATCCCCCTCCCTCCAGCCCTTAGCTGGATGCTCACTCCTTCTTCTGGGATGAATTCTCTGCTTTGGTCCTGAATCCTACAGGGTCCCGAAAGGTTAAATAAAATGAAGCTGCTAAAGTTGAAAACTGAACTGAGGAAAAGGAACTGGTTGTTTTCCCCCCCTGCTATTTGGATTCTGCTTCCCTTATCTCCCTTTCATTGTTTCAGTCAGCCTGGATTAGTGCCCAGGACTGTTGTCAGGCAGGGTGTCTGTACAGAGACAGTCTCCACCCCAAAGAACTTGCAAGCAGAATAGTGAAGACAGATGGATAAAAGGCAAGATTGTGATTGCTCTTCAGAAGTAGGAAACTCAAGCACAAAGAGCAGAAATCACTGCTTGTGGTCACCAGGGAAAGGACCAGGAGCTCAGCCTCAGGCTTTTAAGATGAGCATCCTTCCTCTTCTGCATTGCCAGCACCTGAGCTGGGCCCTGCAGGAGGTTTCTCTACGGACAGATGGAAACAGCTTTTTTAGGGCCTTGGGGTGGCTTTCAAGTGACTCTTCCTGTGCCTGAGCACCCTGAGCTGCCCAAATCCCACCCCAGGGTCTCCCAGCATCACTGCAACACCAGCTGACTGCCCACCACAGCACCTCTGCCTCTCCTTTCCCCCAAACCAAATAGAAACCCCCAGATCCCTCCTGCTGCATTTTTCTTCATCCATGTAGGGGCTCTGAACTCCCCAGGCTGCCTGGGAAGAAGATGAGGAAGAAGAGAGTGGCCATTTACTGTGTTGCCTTTGCCATCTGGGCTTATTAAAAACTGCGCAGCAAATTAAAAATAGGTGGGAACAAAGATGGGGGAATGACATAAAGGGTTGCAGAAAATTCTCTGTGTACTTTTAAAAGCTGGAATTGCCATATGGACTGGCAGAGAGACATGTTTTACATTTCCACTGGTACATGACTGACATCATTTAGCATTAACTTCTATTTGAATAAAATGGTAGTAGACATTTAGGTAATATTACAGGGCAATAAATGTTTTAAAGAGCCTTGGGGGGATGCTCTTGAAACACAGTCCAGACCAGAACTCTAAAAATATGTCTTAATATATATTAACCTCTTTTAGGACTTTTGGCTCTCAAACAAATAATGAAGGAGAGAGGGATTTTTTTCCCCCCCTCCCCTTTTACTCTCTGACTTCAGAGTCCCCAGCTATATTTTTTCCCTTTTCCCTCTTTAGCTGTGCTGGGAAGAACATGAGGGAATGTAGTTAAAATTCAAAAAGGTTCCCCTTTATCATTACCATGAATCAACACAATAAATGAGCCCCTTCAGAGCGCGGTAATAAGAATTTGATAAATCATCAGCCAAAAATTAACTAGATGTCAAAACAATCTTTGGGAAGTGTGATGGATTAGGGGCGATAGTGGCAATTAATCTCCCAGCATGAGTTCACAGGAGAGACTGAACACTGGGAGATGGATAGGGGGGAGACCAAAGCCTCACAAGGTCAGGACACTGCGGAAAGGAAGGAGAGAGAGGGATGGAGAGATGAAGAAAAAAATTTCCACTGAGTCGGCAATACCCAGGCCCCCGGCAGCCGAGGTAGAGGTCAGTCACATGCCTTTGAAAACCTTTCTGTCTCCAGCTGCTCTCTGTGATGAGCCAAGCACTTTTCTCCTCCTGCTAATAAATGCCACAAGGCAGCTGCAGGGGCAGAGCTGGGGAGCAGGGAAGGCTCCATCCATCCTTCCCAGCAGTCCCAGGGGGGGGTTGGAGGTGGCAGGAAGCTGGAAGGGGAAAGGAGGGAGACAAATCCTTTGGGAATGTCTGAATTCATCCACCCCAGGCCTGGCAGTGGGGATGTGGTGCTTGACTGATCCCTCCTGAGCACGGGAGGGAAAGTGGCTCCGCAGCCATCGGTCCCCATCCAGCTGGCAAACTCCACCTGGCAAGAAGGTTTCCAGCCCCTGTCAGCAGCTGTGGGTTGGGGTCCTGCACCCTGCCCCAGCACCCAACCAGCTGCACCTCCCATTGCTGGGCTGGGGTCCACGAGAACCCCCCCTGAGCATCCTTGGGAAGCAGAGCTGCATGGTTGGGCACGATTTGAGCTTTTTGCAGCCTCAGAAACAGCTTCAGGAAGAGCAGCAGCCTGTAAACCCTTCCACATGACAGCTGGGGGTGAAGGGAAGGGGAGCAGGGTGAAAGGGCTTCAAGCTCTGCCCCCCCAGCACAGCCCCTGCCACGCAGGGTGGCTGCAACAAAGCAGCTCACCTCATCCCCCCCGTGCCTCAGTTTCCCTCTGTTTGCAGTGCAGGGGATTATACCCATGAGGCAGTTTGCCCCTGCATGAAAGTCAAGCTGTCAGGTTTGGGGAGCACCCTGGGACACCCAGAGGGGAAGGTGAGAGGATTAAAGCCTGTGCTAACAAGCCTTGCAGAGATGCACTGAGGTTGTTTCTCCTCCCTCCCAGCTTCCAGGGTTCATCTCTTCAAATCCTCTACGTCCCTCCCTTCCACTCTGGGTAAGTGATTACCTTTTCCTGCACTGGTTACTTCTGTGTCTCACATCCTCCCCGCAGCACAGGCTCCAAGCTCAAGTGGAACTATGTCCAAATGAAAATACCAACCATGAGTCAGCTTCTGCTTTGCTATTTTCCTGCCCTGGACAATCATTTGCTCTGCTGGTGTTGCCCTAAGCCCAGCAGCTACTCCCTGCTCCCTTTTCCCACTCTCTCCAGTCCCTGAGAATTTTGTGGACAGCAGCATCTCTCCTCCCCACGTGTGCCTCAGATCCAGCAAGTGCATGTACCAGGGATGCTGCCATCCTCTGCCCAATTTATGCTTTTCCTCCTTTGCACAAAATCTGTCACCTGGAATCCTTTGCAATCCAAATGGGAGGATGGAAAAAAAAAAAAAAAAAAAAAAAAAAGAAGAGTGAGGAAAGAAAAATCAAGAGTCAGGCAATCACCTGGCAGGGCTGCTGCTGCCTGCTCAGGCTTTGCCTTAGGCCATGGAGCTCCTAGTGACATTTTCCCAGCAAAGGCAGAGCAGCCACAGACTCAGGGTTGCAGCAGCCACTGGTGGGGACACGGCCAAGCCTGCAGATGGCTTTTCCAGGAGTGACAGTGACCACAAGAAAATAAATCCTTGGCCCAGCTCCTCGGCAGCCCCGTTGCTGCACTTCATCCCTCTGAGGTTTGCAATCCTTCCCTGAGCTCTCCAGCAGCTCTCATCCTTTCCCTGCTTGGAGCACTCTTGGCTTTGATGCACACTCTGCTCTTCCCCTCAAGCGACAAGGAACAAATGTTCAGGCAACACAGAAAGTGCCCGTGGGGTGTGGAAGAAGAGCCTAAAACTTCCTGAGAACATCTGCAGCCTCTTGCTTTCACCCCTGGCTCCTTCCCACTCCAAGCAGGGTGAGGAGGACCAAAAAGCAGCAGCCAGGGACAGTGTCTCGGCTCACCAAAGGTTCCTCTCCTCCACCATCACCCTGGCTGTCCCCAGCACCACCTGAGAGAGGCCAGACAGCCCAAGAATAAAACAGAGGAAGAAAAAATGATGAATAGATAAAGAATAAAATGATAAAGAATGGAAGACCTGGGAAGAGCACCAGGGAGGAGCTCTGCATGGTCCTGATAGCTCTGGGCATGACCTGAAAGCCTCCCAGGATGGGAGAGCAGCAGAGGTGAGTGAGAGTTTCAACCTGAGCTGTGAAAGTGGAGCTGGAAAGCAGAAGTAGGTGTGAAGTGAGACCAGAAGTGGGAGCAGCAGCAGCAAAGCAAAATCTGAGAGGCAGCACCAGCTCCAGCAAGCTGTCAGCTCTCCTGTCTCATCTCACCAGAGGTGCTGTGTATGGACTGGGAAGATCAAAACTCCAGAGGCAGCTGTTGAACTTGGCCTCCTTACCCTGGCGTGGCACAAGGAGATGTGGTTGTGCTTCAGACTCTCCAGTGGATCCTCTCCAAGCCCAGTGCAAGAGACATTTCTTCCCCTGAAGACCTTGCAGTCCACAGCAGGCTGCAAACATTGACAGTGGCAATGTTCATTTTTGGGTTGGGTGCCTCAGGGCCATAAATGTCAGCAGTGCTGGAGGGGACGGGGTCAGCCCACTGAAGAATAATGAATTCAGATTTATGCATTTCAAATACATGGCTGGCTAGGGCCTCAAAAGAGAGGTGGTGCAGCAGGCAGGCTTAGCTGGAGCATCACTGCTCCTTCCAGCCATGCACCACGTGCTCTGCAGCTGTCTCAGGAATTTTCCAAGGGGAAAGTCATTGGCTCCCCCACTAAGATAAAGCAAAATCTTTGCTGGGGTCACCTGAATAGCTCCAACTACCTTGCTCCCGTGCATTCATACTGATGTTAACACCTTTAGGAAATATTTGCAGCCTTCAAAAGCTGACTTTTTTTTGGTTTTTAAGTCTCACTGCATCTTTCATGATTTTCCCTGGGTTGCTCAGTTTTGCATGAGAGATAAATGCCTGGCAACTGTTTGGACACTGCTGGCTGCTTGGTGCATATCAATGTCAGATATTTTTTTTTTTTGGGGGGGATGGGAGGAGGAGGGAAGACCCACCCAGCTGCAACACTTCCCAGAATGCCTGTCTCTTCTCAAAACAGACAAGGCTTGGACAGAACAGATGTTTCCACCCAAAAGCAGATGTGAAGATGTTTCTTTCCCAGGGAGGAAATGTGGTGGGGTTTATTATTAACCACCAGTCCCCCCCATGACAGCTTGCCTTGACCAACAGTTGGGAAATCTGGAGAAAAACACATCCCTCTAATCCAAGTGGTGGCAGGAAACAGCCAACCCTGATGGACTCTCTTGATTTATTATTATTAATTACAACCCGGAAAGGACCAACAACATCTGGGAGAGCCAAATGTGGAAAAGAAAGCAAAGGGGCCAAATATTATATTCCATGATGGCTTTAATGTGCTGCTAACCTCAGGAAAAGCAGCTGCAAAGTCAGTCTGAGCAGGCTCTGGAAGTCCAACAGAGCCAGGGTCCCAACAAGGACCAACCCTGGATCCCACATGATGTGGAGCAAGGAACATGAACCTGACCTGCTGGAACTGATGGCAAAGAGGTCATAGAAAGAGAAAAAAGTTCAGTCCAAACCCCAGGCCAAGCACAGCCAATAAGAGCAAAAATCTATCAGAGAAACGAGAGGAAAATGTTGCAATGAAAGAAGAAAAAGCAAATTAGATCTTAAAAATGGAAAAGGTTTGAAGGACAAGCAAGCCTGGAATGATGGGAAGCAGCAACATCAGCTCTCTAACCAGGTCCAGAAAGCTTAATGAAGTGTGGTTTACCAGTCTGGGACTGGAACAAAACAAACCAAGAGTTTATTTTGCTGGTAGTTTTGCTGATTATTTACAGAATAACAGGATCACCCGGGTTGGAAAGGACCTCTGAGATCATCAAGTCCCACCCCTTTATTATTCAGTCAGTCAGTCATTTATTACTCGTCATTTATATATTATTCATTTATTTATTTATTATTTATTTTGCTGATGAAAAGCCCCTGAGTCTGTGCTTTGGTACCAACCAGATGCCAGCAAGTTGGTTCAGAGTTGCACGGAAAGAGGAACTGAGAAGGGAATATTTAAAGGGTCTGTGAGCTGAATCAGCATGGGAGAAGCCTCACTGGTTACTCAGACTGCCACTTCTGCTCCTGTGACCAGTTTGGGTCTGTCCTTTCTCCCCCAGTGTAAAAATAAGACATTCCCTGTTGACAGCCCCATCTAAGGACACTGCCACCAGGTACTGGAGAGCTGCCTGACACACACCCCCAAGCTGTGCTCAACCCACGACCTGAGAGCTCCTAAAACATCTGTTCATATTTTCAGAGCAGCATTGACATTGTCAACCCCTGGCAAATCTGCTTTATTTTAATAGACATATGTACAAGGCACAAGCCAAAGTCCACTGAAAAAGGGACATGTCAGAAAATAAACAACTATTGGCTGGGTTTAAAAGAAAAAGAAAAAAAAAGAAGAAAAAAAATTAAAATTAAAAGAAAAAAAAATTAAAAAAATAAAAGCCCCCCACATCAGCACAGAACAGTTCTTGGGGCAGAGAAAGCCTGGAGGAGGCATTAGATCTGATTTCCAGTTGAGTTTCTGGGCTGAGGAATGGATGGGTTATTTCCACCCCTGCCCTTTCCCTGAATTTCTTTTGGAAGGTGTAGACTGCACGGGGGTCAGGAGAAGTGCCCCATAATTGAGAACAAGATCTCTGAGGGGCTTTTCCAAGGAGCTGCAAGTTTCTCTGGCATACATTTTCAGAGCTGAAGTCAGTATAATGAAGTCCAGAACTTTTAGGTTTTCCCTTTAATATATCCATCATGTCTAGATCCATTATTGACATGTTGACTTTCTTGTTTCTGATTTAAGCTGCCAGACTCAGTAAAATTGCCTTGACAGCTTTAGCATTTGTGGCAGAACACTGACATGATGTTACTTACAGCTAATTAAAGTTGAGAGCATAATAAACAATCTTGGGATCCTAGCAACCTAATTTCCTCGGGTATGGAGTTGGTTGGATCTTGACCCCAGTTCTCTGAAGCTCCAGAAAATTCTGAGAGTCACCTCCCTGCTCCAGGGGCTTGGCTTTGGACATCAAGGATGCTTTTTGTCCCAGTTGGATACCACCAACTTGTCCAGGGAAATGGTGAGTGATGGGGAGAGTTAGGGAACTGGCAAGGAAATGGGAAATTGGGAGATGCTGGAAGTGGCTTCCTGAGGCCATTTCACCCAGGAGAAAGAGGCTGAGGGGTCACAGCTAATTAACACAGGGATAAAAGGGAGCAAAGGCAAATTTAGACTGATTCCCAGGAAATCTTTCCTTGTGGTGAGCTCTGCAAAAACCTCTCTGAAGGTTTGCAGTGGAAAAAACAGTGTCTGGGTCCTTCAGAGCTGGCTGGACCGAAGTGCTGGGAAGGGCAGGTGGGGAAGGAGGGGGAAGGTCCAGAAGGTGATTTCAGAGAAGTAGATTTTCTGTTCTAGTTCATCTTGGAAGCTGTAACTGCACCAGTTCAGTTCTCTTCTCCTCTGCCATCTCAAGCCCAGGTTCTTCCACACAGAGGTTTCTGTTGCTGTGGGAATTTCAGCCTCACAAACCAGACCCATCAGTTCAGTCAAGGGCAGAATTTCACCTTCTCTCCTGATGAACAACAAAACAAATAAAGATTGCCATCCCCAAATCAGGTCCTTAGAGCTGACTCAGCCAGCAAAATCAGCATTTCTTTTTTTCCTTTTTTTTTTTTTTTTTTTTCCTTGTCTGTAGTGAATAAAAAATCACTCCTCACTCGTGCAGAATCCACTGAAATTCGAGGTGAATGAAATCCAAAAGCTCCCTCTGTTCCTCCAAGTGACTGACATGCCTCCTTTATTGCCAGTTTCTTGAGTGCTATTGGACTGATTTCTCCCACTTCCCCTGTTATCTCCTCATTCTGCAAAGTAGGGCAACAACAACATTTCCCATCCCTTGCAAAGACTGAAATGCACTTCAAGAGACACCCTCACTTCGAGCTGAGCCTCTGTCAGTCATCAGAGCAAACAAAGGAGGATGAAGTTTGGAAAAGCAAGAGAAAAGCAGCCTCAACCTCAGGCCCAACCCTCAAGGCTGTTGAACAGCACAGGGATTGTACTGGGGTTTCAAGGCAGGGATGGGAAAAAAGCAGAGGGAAATCATTGCCCAAGGGAAGGGAAAAGCTTGGGGTGTCTCCAGGCAGAATAATCTCCTGTGAAGACATCACCCCAGCACCACTCCCTGGCACTGCTCCGGAGGGAATTTAGGGCTGGATATCCTGGAAGTCCTGATGGGAGAGGGAACCTGGTGGGGAAGGAACTGAAGGAGCTGATGATAAACTTGGCTTGGAGCAACCTCTGCTGTGAAAGCCCTGCAAGGGAAGCCTTTTTCCAAGGAGAGGGTGGGACCTAGGGAAAAAAGGTGCTGCAGGAGGAATGCCACAGTACTTGGGGTCCAGACCTCCCTCCTGTCCTTCCCCAGGAGCCAGGGATGCAGCGTGGGCTGGGACTGGGTCTGAGGATGGCAGAAGAGACAATCTCCCCCAGCATTCCCTCCCTTTCAGGTCTCATTTCCCACCTGAATCCTCCTGCACAGACACTGCAGTCCTGCTTGGATTATAGGGCACACAAACCCAGATCCTGCAGAATGGCTGCTAGAGGGACAGCAAAGGAAAAGGAGCTTTCAGAGTTCCCAAATCCTCTCTGAAATCTTCCCAAAGCTGCACCCATCCCTATCTCCAGAACAATTCATCCTCCAGCTCCGAATGCACTGCAGGGGGGGTGAAACCCAACTAAGAAAAGAAAAAAAAAAAAAAAGAAGCACAACTTTTGGATGAAAAGCAGCATTTCCTCCTTTTTGGCTTGTCTGGGGTTGGTTTGGGTCCCTGATTTTTCAACCTCTTTATTCCTCACTTTCAGACTCTTGTTCATTTCCAGCTGGGCTGGATGCGTGCTGCAGAGCTCCAGTGGGAAAGGTGCTGAGCAGTGACCCTCAGTCATTAATCAAGCTGCCTAAACCAGGGCCTTTTCACAGCCAGAGCCTGATTATTGGCTCTTGGGAGCTTCGTAATAAAATGACAAGGGGAGTGAGTCTATTTCCTGCAGCCAAACTGCTGACATTAATTCACACCGGGAGGGTTCGGGGGAGGCTGTGGGAGAGGGGGGGGAGAAGGGAAAGTGAATTTGAGCAAGGAGGATTGGAGGAGCTGCAGGGTGTGAGCAGAGGTGGGGTGGGATGGGTGTGTTCACCCCTGCACTGTCCTGGCTGGAGAAGTGGAAGAGGAGAGAGAGAGGAAAAAAAAATCTCCACTTCTCTAGTTGGAATCCATTCCCCACATCCTATCATTCCCTGAGATCCTAAGCAGTCCCTCCCCAGCTTTCCTGTAGCCCCTTCAGATACTGGAAGGTCACAACAAGGTCTCCTTGGAGCCTTCTCCTCTCCAGACTGAAGAACCCCAATTCCCTCAGTCTGTCTTCAAATATTTACTGAGATTCACCCCCCAAATAAAAAATTACTACTACCACAGCAGCTTTGACTTCAGACACCCAGGGTGAGGGCTTTAATTCTCTCAGCAATGCCCTGTGAAAGCTCTGCTGCCAAATCCCTGCCATGCTTCCAGGGATGCTAGGAATCCCCCCTAACAGCTAGGAAAAAACCCAAAGAAAGCCCCACAGAGTTACCCCTGACAACTGAGATCCTAGAGTCCTTGTGTCTAGGAAAAGTGGGGGATTGTATCCTGACATTCCTGCTGCCAAGGAACAAACTGGATGGTGATTACAACTGGGAACAATTTTCTAAAATTGCAGAAATTTCTTGGTTTTTTCTTTTTTTTTTCCTTAGTTAATAGTTCTTTTGTCCTGACTTAAGACATTTTGCTAATCAGTTTATATCATATGGGAGCTATCAGCAGAGACAGTCAAGCCTGGGGATATGTAAAACCTTCCCATTGCCTGAAGGATCCAAGGAGACCTTTGACACTCTCCAAATTCCCTTGCAAGGGAAGGGCAAGGGAATAAAATCAGAGCCCAAATCTGTACAGTCGTTCCTTCAGGAGCCTCCAGACACAATCTCCAAACTTTTCTCCCCTTTTCATGGGGCAACAATAACAACAACTGAGGAACTCTTTTGCTCATCCCAATTCTTTTCCCACTGGCCTGATCACCTGGCCCCACAGCTTGCCCACTGCTCCAGAGCCAAACCTGTGGAAATTCAGGATCTGTTGTAACCAGCAGAAGCAGAAACCCCTTTGCTAAACCCCCAGACAGCATTTCATCAGAGTACTTCCAGTTGCAGACGTGGGATACTCTTTTTGTGTTCGCCTGATCTTTGATGTGATCCTTACAGTTACAGCCTTGCAGAAGCAGCAAATAACCCCACATTTCTCATGTGGTAGAAAACAGTCCCAAGGAGCTCTGCAGAGGTGTCTGCACGAGGCATTGGGGAATCAGGTTGGGATTCTGTCCTGAAATATCCCATCAAGAATTGGAAACGTCACGCCAGTGCTCTCCTTGCCACCAAAGCAAAACCAACCTTCTGATTTGAAGCAGAACCCCAAAATATGCAATCCTCCATCCTCCAGCCCCCCAGAAGAAGCAAAAGGAAAAGAAAATCCCAGCAAAGCCCCATCCCACCACACGTCTCAGCCCAGAAGTCCCACGGAAGCTTTTGCTCCCGAGTCCCACTCCCTTTTTCCTTTCCTAGTGAACCAAATGGACCACGGAAATGGGGGAAAAAGAAAGAGTCAATTGAAAGCAACAGACCAGAACCCAGCACTGCACCTTGGGAGAGCTGAGCTGCCTGGGCTGGAGTTACAGCACTCTGCAGCATCAGAGAACCAAGTGCATCCCTGATTATCAAACATATTGATCCTCAGAGACTGCTGAGTCCCCAGCCCTGCAAGGTGATGGTTGCACCAGCAAACTCCCAGCACCAGGCATTGGGCTGGGAGGAAAGCAGGCAGTAAATCAAGGTGTGAGAGGGAAATTGTGTCATTAATTCTCACGTGTGCAGCTGAGCAAGAAGTGCCTGATAAAAAAATATAAAAAAAAAAAAAAAAAAAAAAAAGACCCATTTGCCATCGCAACTATATCAAACCTTCTACCAAAAGTCACTTTGAGGTCACTGTTTTTGTCCAGTATTTCAATACATTAAATGCAATTACTTCATTGTTGATTTACCTGTCATTAGAGGCATGTGTTTGAACATGATTTATTGAGTGAGTTTTGTGCCAGTTGACTTGCAATAGATTGCACAATATTCAAAAAGGCTCATTTGCTTGGCATTACATTAGAAGCAGGGTGATTGCAACACAAAGCAATGTAAATGAGTTCTGAGAGGCTCCATCATTCATGTTGTCATGTACTGAATCCTATTATTATTTATTACCATAATTGTACTGTGTTTCCTGGGGCGATAAATTAGGACTGATGGGTCCCGCTGACAGCCAAGGACTGGACTCGCTCTATATAATTTAATAGGGATACTCTTGGATCTCTGCTTGGAGGAGACTTAGGGAGGAATTTAGTAACTAAGCAAAAATCTCGCCTTAAAAAAATTAAAAATAAAATAAAAGCAGCAAGGTTCCCCCCCCCCCCCCCC